>WBZZ01006573.1:742500-747500 GCA_019918135.1 Paulinella micropora | reverse complement strand
TAGATATATTACATACATTACATACATAATACATACATACACACTCACATACATACATACATACATACATACATACATAACGAACGTAGTACGTACGTACGTACGTACGTACGTACATACATACATACATACATACCTACCTACCTACCTACGTACCTACGTATGTAATGTAATGTATGTAATGTAACGTATGTAATGTAATGTATGTAATGTAATGTATGTAATGTAATTTATGTAATGTAATTTATGTAATGTAATGTATGTAATGTAATGTATGTGATGCAATGTATGTGATGCTATGTATGTCTGTATGTATGTATGTATGTATGTATCTATTTATGGATGGATGGATGGATGGATGTACGTACGTACGTACGTTACGTTACGTTACGTTACGTTTAACGTAACGTAACGTAACATACGTACGTACGTACTACTACGTACGTTATGTATGTATGTATGTATGTATGTATGTATGTATCTATGTACGTCTGTCTGTCTGTCTGTATGTATGTATGTACGTACGTACGTACGTACGTACGTACGTACGTACATAGATACATAGATACATACATACATACATACATACATACATACAGACATACAGACAGACAGACATACATACATACATACATTCATACATACATAACGTACGTAGTAGTACGTACGTACGTACGTTACGTTACGTTACGTTAAACGTAACGTAACGTACGTAACGTACGTACGTACGTACATCCATCCATCCATCCATCCATCCATCCATCCATCCATCCATCCCATACATACATACATACATACATTACATCACATACATTGCATCACATACATTACATTACATACATACATTACATACATTACATACATTACATTACATTACATAAATTACATTACATACATTACATTACATACATTACATTACATACATTACATTAAAAAAAGTACATTACATACATTACATTACATAAATTACATTACATACATTACATTTCATATATTACATTTCATATATTACATTACATACATTACATTACATACATTACATTACATACATTACATTGCATACATTACATTACTTACATTACATTACTTACATTACATTACATTACATACATTACATAACATACATTACATACATGACATTACATACATAACATTACATACATAACATTACATACATAACATTACATACATTACATTACATACATTACATTACATACATTACATTACATACATTACATTACATACATTACATTACATACATTACATTACATACAACACATACATTACATACAACACATACATACAATACATACATACATACATACATACATACATACATACCTACATACATACATACATACATACCTGTGAAGGGGAGGAGTTGCTGGCAGAGGAGCTGGCACCAAATGCAAGAAACAAACAAGGAAATTAGGAAGCGCCTAACGAACTAAAGAGCAAACTAACTAACTAACTAACTAAGTAAGAAACTTACGGGGCAGCAGGCGAATTGAAAGACGCCCACGTCGAGTCGTTGGAAGGGATCAAGTAGGGCGCTAAGTAAGTAGCAAGTAAGTAAGTAAGTAAGTAAGTAAGTAAGTAAGTAAGTAAGTAAGTAAGCCTCTACCTTGAGTTAGCGGCGAGGAGGATCGAGGGTGAGACGAGCGCAGGAAGGAGAGAGGTTGCTTGGAGAGTGCGCCGTTCAGGTTAGATGCCGAGTTGGAGCGCTTCGCTTTGAAGCTTGACTTCGCTTCTGCTTGCTTGTCTGCGCTATGCGCCTTGCCGCTGCTCTTGGTGAAGCGCGCCATCAGCTTAGGGAATATGGAGGCGTTTGGTGAGGTAATTGAGCTGGTCGCGCCAGCCGCCTCGGGGTGGATTTTGATGTCCGACCCGCTCCTTCGCACACCTGACACGGGAGAATATGCCAAAAAATGAGCCCAATTTCAATTTCTATACCCAGCGAAGCTTTGTGTTTTGTCAACACATCACCTCCTAACTTCTTCTGGTGGCTTCACGAGAAATTCAAAAATAATTGCGTTAGGCGTTTGTCCTGAACGGGTAAAATGCCGAAATGTACCTGCCTTGACCGAGTCGCCGCTGGTTGGCTCAGACGTTGCCCGCACGGGAGAGGAGTAGGACGAAGTGTCGCCGTCCTCTGCCTCAGCAACCGTCTCCTACACAACACACAGCACAGACATACAAGGCAGTTAGTTCGTTCGTTCGTTGTTAGTTAGTTAGTTAGTTAGTTAGTAGGGCGGGCCTTCGTCCAACTCAGCAACCGCCTCCTACAGCACACACAGAAAAGACATACAACACACAGTACATACGTATATACATACCTTGGTGGAAAAGAAGTGTTTCTTGGGGTCTGGCTCGGGAGTGGCCTGCTGAGAGAGAATGCGGGAGCGAACCTGCCGAACACATAGTTAGAGAGTCAGCTAGTTAGTCAACGACTCGACATGGGTCACCTTGCCGGCCGCCACGTAAGATAGCTAGCTACTTAGTTGCTTAGTTAGTTAGTTAGTTAGCTAGTTAGTTAGTTAGTTAGTTAGTTAGTTAGTTGTGCACATGTTCCTCATCTATGGTACAGTGAGCAGAGAGAGAGAGAGAGAGGGGAGAGAGAGAGAGAGAGAGAGAAGAAAGAAAGAAAGAGAAAGAGAGGAGAGAGAGAGAGAGAGATAGAGAGAGAGAGAGAGAGAGAGATAGAGAGAGAGACCGACCTGGCTGACCAGCGGAGGGCCGATCGACACGAAGGCTGCCTTGAAGTTCTCCCACATGTTGGCCACACGCTCTACATCAACCACATGTCAAAGCAAGGTAAGAACAAAGGAAGAGGCAAGGAAAAAGGGCTTGGAGTCGGCCACATCCAAAGCCAAGGTGTTGGCGGAAAATTCACCGGGAAATAATATAATGAGGTCATTTGGCGCAACATTTACCGCAAATATCGCACAAGCTTCGCTGACCTGGATCGGCTTGTTTGAAGTTGGTGCCCATCTGGAGTCTGGATTGTGCTATTCTGTTGGCTCTCTCTCTCTCTCTCTCTCTCTCTCTCTCTCTCTCTCTCTCTACCTGGGTCGGCCTGTTTGAAGTTTGTCCCCATGTGCAGGCGCGACTGAGCTATACATAACCGTAACCCTAACCCTAACCCTGACCCAACCCTGACCATAGCCTAACCCTAACCCTAACCCTAACCCTCACCCTAACCTGTTGCCTGCCCTGGGTCGGCTTGTTTGAAGTTGGTGCCCATGTTGAGTCTAGGTTATGCTATGTGTGTTTGGCTTGTTGGAACTTGGGTTCATCTTGAGTTTGCTATGTGTATTGGCTGTGTTCATGTTGAGTCTGCATCTTGCTATATCGTGTTGGCTGCCTGACCTGGGTCGGCTTTGTTTGAAGTTGTTCATCTTCAGTCTGGATTTTGTTTCACGTCACCCTAACTCTAACCCTAAGCTAAGCTAGCCTGTTGGTTGACCAGGGTCGGCTTGTTTGAAGTTGGTCCCCATGTGCAGACGCGATTGTGCGCGCCGCAGGTGCCGCCGGTGCTTGAGCTGAGTCTCCACGTCCTCTACACACAGCATACATACATAACATGCATACATACATATATGCATAAGTACATGCATACAATAAATAAAAGTGCCGCTGCGTCTCCACGTCCTCTAGACGCAACATACGAGCATAAATACATGCATAAATATATGCATAAATACATATATAAATGTGCTGGCCGCAAGTGGCACCGGCGCTTGTGTGTATTAATCCATGTATTAATAAATGTATGCATGTTATGTTATGTTGTATGCTGCAGAGGACGTGAAGACGCAGCTCAAGCGCCGGCGGCACATGTATTATGTCATCATGCATGTATGTATGTATTAATGCATGTCTTAAGGCATGTATGCGTATTATGTGATGTTGTGTGGTCAGAGCACGTGTGCAGACACAGCTCATGCATACATATTACTAAATATAAGTGCCGCCGATGCTTGATACATTAATAAATGCATTAAAACCTGCACTAATACATGCATAAAGACATGCATCAAGACACACATACATACATACATTACATACATACATACATACATATACATACATACATAACATACATAACATACATAACATACATAACATACATACCATATATAACATACATAACATACATAACATACATACATACATACATACATACATACATACATACATATATTACATACATGCACATATTACATACATACATACATACATACATACATACATACGTATGTATGTATGTATGTATGTATGTATGTATGTACATACATACATACATACATACATACATACATACATAGATACAAAGAGTAGGAACATGGCGTGGTAGCGCTTGGACCTTCGGCCAGCGGCAATCCATCACTCTTCTCCAGAGACACCGAGATGCTACATACATCACATGCATAGATACATACATAAATACATACATAGATACATACATAGATATATACATAGATACATAGATACGATACATAGATTCATATATACATACAATACATACATAGATACAGATACATAGAGACATAAGTACGTAAGTACGCACGTACGTAACATTTATACATACACACACACACATACATACATACATACATACATACATACATACATACATACATACACATACACATACTTACATACATACATACATACATACACACACACACACACCTGTGTCGTGCGCTGTGCCAATGTGCCAGTTCCGCCTGCCGCGCGCGCTCTCTCTCCGACCTGCACCAGAACAACAACCAGCCAAAACACCTACCTATCTACCTATGTATGTATGTAATAATGTGCTGTGCCAATTAGCTAGCTGGGCCTGCCGCGCACGCTCTCTCTCCGACCTGCAGATAGATAGATAGATAGATAGATAGATAGATAGATAGATAGATAGATAGATGGATGGATGGATGGATGGATGGATGGGATGGGATGGGATGGGATGGGATGGGATGGGATGGGATGGATGGATGGAT
>WBZZ01006573.1:690000-732500 GCA_019918135.1 Paulinella micropora | reverse complement strand
GTATCATCCCATGTCTCGAGACTTTTTGCGTCTTTATATACTGGCAGATAATGTCTTGCCTTTGGATCCTCAACCGGGTCCATACTTCTCCAAAACTGGAGTATCGGTTGTACTATTGTTGCGGCTGATGATATTTTGAGTGTCCGTGTGACACGCATCTGTCGTGGGACCGCCACGACCCGCATCAAGTATAAGTCTGAGAGAGTGTCATCAGCGACATGTTGTTCCGCTAGTCTCATCAGATAGAAAACATTTTTCACCCATGCGATGGTTGCTATCGCATCGCCTTCCTTCCATTGCTCATGGACAATCTCAACGTTGCCCGCGTTTGGGTCAGTGTCCGTCCCCTCCTCCTCCTGGCGGACGTCCTTTGATCCCATCGACCTCATCGCCTTCCTCGGTTGGTCGTTGATAAGATCATTCCGCGCTCTCCTTAGCTGCGCCTCTGTGATCTTCTCCTTCTTTCCGCTATGCTCTCGCGGAGACTTGGACTGAGTCCCCACCGCGCTTATGCGGTCAGTCTTCTCCTTGCTGTCCACCTCACTCTCCTCCTTCTCAGCTATCGGTGCCCGATAAGCATCGTCTTGGTCTATGCCAGCCTCCTTGTGGATGGGCGGCACCTCTTTGAAATCATCCTTCATCCGTTTTAACGCCTCCTCAACGGATTCGTCTTCCAATAAGAAGGGATCATACTTAATCAGCCTTCTTACATTCACAATTTGCACCTTCCCTCTACCCCTGATCTTGTAGTTCAGAGGTCCCGTCTGTTCCATAATTTGATAAGGTCCTTTCCAGTGAGTGAACAGCTTAGAGCTGACTCCTTTCGGGACCTGAGGATGGTACAATAGTACAATATCCCCGACCTGGAATTTGATCTGATCCAAGTGCGCTTGTCGCACCCCTTCAGCGTCAGTCTTTCGGCTCCGCCTCTCTATGCGCCCTGACTATTTGTTCCGCCTACATCTTCACTCTAAGTCTCATCCCAAACAACTCATCCGCATCCGCCCAAGTGTCTTTTGGGTGAAGGAGCGAAGTCGGGATATCAGGCTCACCCCCATATACTAACTGATATGGCGAGATTGAGCTCTTCGAGCCTCCTAACGCCGTAGAGGGTAGACAGTTCATTGCAAACGCAAATGATGGTGCTGCCTCGACCCATGCTCTTTGATTCTCCTTCTTCGTGCAATACATCTTTAGTGAGGCTTTGAGGGGTCTGTGTACCCGCTCGATTTTCCCATTCGCTCGCGGGTTATAGGCAGTAACATATTGCCATTTCATCCCGTAATACTTAGATAGTTTGTCGATGACCTCGTTATTAAAGTCCGAGCCTCGATCAGAACATATCTTTCTTGGTACTCCGATCTGTGAGATGATCCTATCGATCAGCGCCTCGGCCGTCGTCTTGCCGGTAACGTCTTTGGCAGGGATGATCCACACATAGTTGGTGGCTCTGTCAATAGCCGTGAGGAGGTATTTGTAACCATCCTTCGATTCTGGGAAAGGTCCCACATGATCAGTGTGTATAAACTCAAACATCCCCGCATGAAGAGGAAATTCGCCAATCAGGCCGAAATTTGCCTTCAGTGGTGTTTTGTTTATCTTGCACGGGATGCATGCATCCACCGCCTGATCTATCTCCTCCATCTTCTTCCACCAGAATCGCCTCGCTACGAACATGTGAGTTCGTTGTCGACCCGGATGCGCCAAAAGTGGGCAATGGTGGGCTGCGACAAATATAAATCGTCTCAGACTCTCCGGTACCCAAAGGGTCCATTTGTCCGGCTGTGACGCATAGCGACCGTGAAGGCCCTTGTACCACAGTAGACCATCTCTCCATCCCATCTCCTTCATCTGATCTTTGATCGCTTTCGTCATCCGTAGCTCATCCGGGTTCTGATATAACTGTATGAGTTCCTTAAACTCCGGATCTTGAGCCTGTTGTTGCCTCCATGCGGTAGGCGAGGCTATATGGATAGTACCATCTTCTAGCCGTACCCCGATTCTTTCCGGGTCATCGTCTAGGTCACTTCTCCGCTCTTGAGGAGGCTCCGCATAAACTTCCTGCGTCTCCTCTTCCTCTCTTATGTTCGCCTTCGCATTCTCATATACCTCATAGGACCACTCAGCGTCCTCCTGGGTATGTAGCTCACAACATATCCCGTGATCCGGGCCTTGTGGACTGTACCGTAGACCTGTGCGGTCATATCGGACTCCACTCGCCATCTCCATCGCCTCAATGTGGCTGACCTCATACACCTTGTCAGTGGACAAGTCTTCCATCTCCACCGCGGACACCAACGCCGATACTTCTGAGTTAAACTCTAGCCTAGAGAGGCTATCAGCGACCACATTTCGCTTTCCCGGTAGATGGACCATTGTAAAATCGAAACAAGACAAGAACGCTTGCCACCGCGCCAGCCGTCCAGTCTGTTCATGATTCATCAACCATAACAGGTTATGATGATCAGTTCTGACAGTAAATTGAGGTCCTCCCCACAAATACTCTCTGAGCCTCTTGAGGGCCCATACTACCGCCAACGCCTCTCTTTGCCTTGTGCAATAGTTTCTCTCCGCCGCACACAACTTCCTACTAATAAACATGATTGGGCGTAATTTCTTCTCCTCATCCTCTTGTTGTAATACAGCCCCAATCGCAAACTTAGATGCGTCTGTATCGACTACGAATTGTTTCGTAAGTCGGGCATCGTTAACACCAGTCCTCCGTCTTTCGGGTCTTTGTAAATGAGATCTTTGAGCGCATGAAACGCTTGCAAAGCCTCTTCGTCCCACTTCTCAAAGTCTCCAAAATCTATCATTTTCTCCAACTTAGCCCGTGTTGCACCCCAATAGGGTATAAACTGGCTATAGTATTGCGCCATCGCAAGGAATGAGTGCAATTCAGTGCGGTTCTTTGGTATCGGTCGATTCATAATCTCCTCCCTCTTCTCTTTGGATATCGAGACTCGATTATGGGAGATCTCGTACCCTAAGTATGTCACACTCGTCTTGGCAAGTTGACACTTCTTTAGATTGCACTTCAGGCCAAAAGCTCCGATGCGCCTGAATATATCGGACAAATGATCGATATGCTCCTCCATTGTGTTAGAGTATACGATAATGTCATCGATATAGCAAAATGCATATTCTCCCGCCTTCTGTCCCCGCCTTCTCATAAAGCCTCCGTCAGACAAATCATCGTACTGACTGCTCAACATCTTCTGCATCGCCTTCTGGAAAAGTCCTGGGGCTTGCTTGAGGCCCATCGGAAGCACTTTCGATTGGTATATTTCCATACCCACCACAAACGCCGTCAGCCATCTGGACTTTTCCTCCAGTGGTATCTGCCAGAAGCCATTCTTAAGGTCAATGACCGAATAGAATTTTGCATTCCGCAGTACTCTCCTTCCTTCTTCTAATGTCGGGAGAGGATTTCTCTCTTCCTCCAGCACCTTGTTAACACGAGCATAGTTAACTGTCAGGCGCCATTCTCCTCCTGGCTTCGGCACTATTCTCGGTTGTGAGACTATTGGAGATGTTGATCTCTCAATAAAGTCCTCATTGAGCAGCTGTCTTGCTAGCTCCTCCGCTATTTTCGCCTCATGTATACTCAAATTCGCCCTTCGTGGTGCCGGTGACGGCTCCGCCCCCGGTATTTTGCAAATAACCGCAGTGAAATCTTCAGGCTTGACACCACCTGCATGTGGAGGGTCAAAAATTTCCTTGTTCGCCTCTAATTTGCCTTTTACAAGCTCCTTCTCCTTCTCCGTGCCTACTCCTTCTTCCAATATGTTCCGCGCCGCCTCTTGAAAATCTTCATCAGACATCTGCTTATGCTGCTTGAGGGGTTCTCTGTCCTCCTCCAAGCCTAAGTCCTCTTCCGAGACATCATCTAGGCCCGTCTTTTCATGCGTGACCGTGTCCGGCTCATCATCTTTACCGAGCACCAGCATGTCAATGAGTCTCGCGTATTGCAAAGGAGCTTTACGGGTGTAAAAACCATCAAAGCATGTGAATGCTTGCGGTATCAATTTCAACTTGTCGAGGTCTCTGAGCTTCCGCTTGTATGCACTGCTCTGCTCACGAGTTCCCATACGACAAGCCACCACTAGCTGTTGCTTGCGAGAGGGTACCGGTATAGGATGATCAATAAGCCGGTCCCTTATTTCCTGCGCCCATATCACCTTCTCATTATATGGCAGGATAATAGTATACGGCTTATTATTTTCGAATAAAGTCCGTAAGCATTTCTTCACTTCAGTTAGTGAACGCGGCCCCGTCGGCTCGTCACTCCAGAAATCAGTAATAAAACTTTTAATAGTTTCTGGTGGAGTATCCGGGATTCGCCCCGTTCTCCTTGGTACAAACACCTCCCTTTTTTCTTCTCCTACTTTCGCATGGAAACAGTATCCGTTAGTAATATGGACATCTGTTCCTACTCCTTCCACGAATCTCGCCAACGACGGGCTTCTTTGTGCGACACATATAATCTCCTCCTTTCGCTTCTCGATTAAGTCATCAATAGACTTTTTGTCCCAATGGCATGTCGGAACTGTGACAATGCACACTTGGGATTCCCATTTGTCGGTCCAGGACAGCTCATCCGGTCTTACGACATGGGGGTGAACGTACACCTCAAGTGCCTCATGTGCGATGGCCATCTTTTTGTGACCCGTCGCTAGACTCAGCTCATAAGCCTCATAAGAGTCAATAGCGTTGAAGGGATCAATATCGTTCTTTTCTCCTCTTTTTACTCCATATATCACTCGCCGTGCGGCGCAATCAATCACAGCCCCCATCGTAGCCAATTGGTCATACGATAGTAATATTGACCCGTGGTAACCGGGGACGACATAAAGGTCCATGCGGTATACTCGTGCGGATTTTAATTTAAAGGTCAGTGTGATGATTCCCGTGATGACCGTCCGGCTACCCACTCCCTTCAGAGTGCAGTCAAATTTTCGTCCACCCAGTCCCGGTATCGATTAAAAAACTTCCGGCCGACAATATTAATATTCGCCATCGTATCATTACCAACTTTTAATATTGTCTTCAATGTTTCACAATAAAGTTCCGTATAACACAGAGCATCGGGCCTGTGTATATTGACTGCGAGAACAAAAACTTTACGTTCCAAATTTTGGAGTCTTGTCTCTAAGTTTTTCAACTCCTCCTTCTTCTCCTCCTGCTTCACCTCATTAACATTTTTATTATTCTGCGGTACTGTGTCCGTTTACTATGTGAGCGACATTGTCTTGTGGCACTTGAGTACACACATTGTCTTTTTGCTCGCCACCCGCCGCGATCGTAGACATTGAGTCTGTTCGTGGTTGTTTGCTTGGCCGAGGCGATACGTCTGCCATTGGCCTCCTCGCCTCCATCGCAAGTCTCGCCTTCCTATTTGCATCAGTTATCATTGGTAACCGTGATGTATGAACGGGTATGAGACTACCTTGGGGCTGCAGTCTCTGTGTACCCACATCTTTGTATTCAGATTGAGGAAGCGTTGGCCCATTCTGCACAACAGCATTAGAAAGCACTGTGACTTTAGAGTTAAACTTCACAGTCTTCTCCTTCCTCTCTTCTTCCCCCTCCAGTCATTCCACCACCTCGAAACGGTTACCTTGAGTAGTGTCCGGGTAGGATGACGTATCGGTCTCCGAGGCAGTGTTGTAGGCCTGAGCTCGACCGAAATTCGGGTTGGAGCTTGCCCATGAGCCTCCTCCTCCTCTGGGTGGGGGGGCTGGAGCTCGAACAGCTCTCCCTCCATAAGGGGTATATCCCCGACCTCCTCCTCTTCCTCTCTGAGGGGTTCCTTGCCACCTCGAGGCTCCTCTCCATGTTCCTCGTCCTCGTCCTCCTCCTGCTCCTCCTCCTCGTCCTCCTGCTCCTGCTCCTCCTCGTCCTCTTTGAGAGGCCTTTAAGTTCTTTTGTCTCTCCCTTTCCTCCTTCTTTTCCTTCATCCTCTTCATGTAGGTAATGATTGCCTCTCGTAACTCCTCATCATCACACATATTGGCATACCAACCTTCGTTCGCAGCGGCAATCTGAATCATGTTGAAAAGGCCCGGTTCCTTGCCTTCCGTCCTGCTCAGAAAATTTGCCCTTGCTGTTGGGTTCTGCCTATCATGATTGAAAGAGCAGTCTCTGTTCTCCATCTGTGCCTTACACTGCAAGCCCGCGAACCACCTCCAACATGCGGTCTTCAGGTCTGGCTCTCTCTGTCTCTTCCAACCGGCAACTCTGTTTGTGTACGTGGCTTGTGCGCCAACAGGTACACCGCCTGCCTGTGCCGTATGTGCCTCCGTGAGCGAGTCCATGTTTTTCATCACTTCTTGAAACAGTGCTGACGTAGCAACGCTTTGAACCGTATTTTCGAACACGTGTGTCTCGAGGAAGTTCTTGGACTTCACTGAGCTAAACGTCGAGCATTGTTGTATGAGCTGAGTAAGCTTACTCGGGTTAACTGTGTGTAACGCCGAGAAGAAATAGAGGATGATCGACTTGCGGCCATAGAATAGCCCATAGGAGGAAACTACCTCCGTAAGGGTCGCCGCCAAGCCAACAGCACTCCTCAAACTCATCGCCACTGTCTTCTTCTTCTTCGCAGAACGTGAGAGAGTTCAGCTGGTTATCCCTCCTAACTTCGTAATCGTTTGCTCTAAACTCTCGCCGCTTCGCTTCACGGGTCTTAGCCTCGCAGAGATTTGCTCTCGTATTGCTCCGGATGTTAGATAAAAGGTCTTGGCGGTTTCTTTTATCTTTCGTTTCAACTTTTCTCAGCTTAGCCTTAGCTTGAAGAAGTTGAACATATTGCTTGTTTGGTCTTGGTGGTAGAGGTGGTTTTGACATTTTACCGTTATGTATATGTTAGGTAAGATACTTTTTCTAAAAATAATTAATTAATGTTTTTACCGTTATTATAATATTATGGCGCGTATGTCTTTAGATGAAAAATATTTTTACCGCGCCGAAAAAAATTATATGGGCTTAAACCGTTATTTTACTCAGTCTATCTTCCAACTCTTGTATCTTCTTTTTGTATTCCTCTAGTTATTGCTTTTGCTTTAATGCTTTTGCTTTTCTTTCCTCCTTCAACCTTTCTTGGTGGCGGTAGTAGTATGCGAGAGCTTTCTCGTTATTTCTCTTTCGTCTTGCTTCTCCTTCGTACAGTTTTAGTCTTGGCATCTTCTATATTATATTAATATGAATATATTTATATAAATGTAAAATGATTAATTAAATTATTCCTTTTCGCTTCCTTTTTGATTTCTACATGATTTCTCTTTGATTTCTTTATTATTTCTTATGATGTTGAATTTGGGACTTAACAACACTTTTCATAGAGGGTATTTTTCTTTAAAAATGACCCTATGAAAAGTGTAATTATCTTCTGATTACTGAAAATGAATAGAGACTGAATAGCAGCTACTTCCACGCAAGCTCGAAATCCAATCGAAAACGCGAACGAAGACAACAACAACAAAAAAAAAAAAAAAAAAAAAAAACGCAGAATCACGAAGCGAGCAACAACAATGCGAACAAAGTGCAAACTCGAGAAAGACTAAGCTAGGTGCGAAAGTAAAACAAAATTGAAGACAAGACCCGAACAAAACGAAACACAAGAGAGCAGCACACAAACACGCATATATATGCACACACGAAGAGATTCAAGAAACGCAAACACAAGCGAAGTACACACAACACACACAACACACACACACACACACACACACACACACACACGCACGGACAGACACACATTTAACAGACACACAGATGTGCTGATACACAAGTATACACACGCTGAGAGACCAAAGAAACGCAAACACAAGCGAAGTACACACCACATTCACCTATACGCACGGACAGACAGCAGACATTTAACGCTGTCTCTCTCTCTCTTCTTGCGCTGTCTCTCTCTCTCTTCTTGCGCTGTCTCTCTCTCTCTCTCTCTCTCTCTCTCTTTCTCTCTCTCTCTCTTTCGCTCATTCCGCTCATTTCTTGCTCATTCTCTCTCCTCTCCTCTCCTCTCCTCTCGTCTTCTCTCTCCTCTCTCTCTCTCTCTCTCTCTCTCTCTCTCTCTCTACCCCCGCCCACTCTAAGCTCTCTATTCTCTTTCTGGTTTTCCTCTCTTTTTCTCTTCTCTCCTCCACTATTCTCGCTCTCTCTTTTCTCTCCTCTCCCCCCCCCCCCCCTCTCTCTCTCTCTCTGTGGCACTGCTTCAAGTGCAGGTACTGTCGGTCACAAGCTCATAAGGGCAGGACGTCGTTTCTGGAGAACCATGACTGACTGTGATTTCGTGGCACTGGAAAAAGGACATCCAACCTGGCCCCGCCCAGCCTTCAACCCTCTGCGAGTTGCCATGGGTATGCCAGCGAGGCAGGGCAGAATACTTAGGAACAGGTAGGACAGGGACATACTTAAGAAAACGTGGATCGGCATGAATGCACATCCTTTCTTTTTTGCATAACTAGACAATATGTATATGCTGGCTGTGCGTGTTGGTTACGTTTGTGGCAGGAGTTGTCGGGGTCTTGATGGTGAGCTCTTTCGGCTGGGTGGCGTCGCGGCAGCACTTTGCACAGGCGCCGGACAAAGGTCAGCCGAACGAAGAGGAGAACGAAGAGGGGAGCTCTTTCAGTGTGTCTCCCGGCTTGCCGCTCCATCTGCAGTTTGGCCAGTTTGGGGGTGGACCAGATCCCAAGCCAGACCCCGTAGTTGTGGGTGCGACCGAAAAGCACCTACCCGAGCGCGAGGCCTTTCAGAAAGAGCTCAAGGAGGCCGATGCAAATTGCAAGAAGGAAAAGAAAGAGCTCAAGGCCGAGGCCAAGGTCGAGAAGGCCAAGAAAGAGCTCAAGGAGGCCAAGAAAGAGCTCAAGGAGGCCAAGAAAGAGCTCAAGGAGGCCAAGAAAGTGCTCAAGGAGGCCAAGAAAGAGCTCAAGGAGGCCAAGAAGAGCTCAAGGAGGCCGAGGCCAAGCTCGAGAAGGCCGAAGCGACCGGGACAAAAGATTTCATTAAACGGGCAAAGCAGATGTTTGACATGGCAGTCAAAGGAGCAAATTCTGCGCAGGCAGGCGTGGATTCTGCGCAGGCAGGAGTGGATTCTGCGCTGGCAGGAGTGGATTCTGCGCAGGCAGGAGTGAATTCTGCGCAGGCAGGAGTGAATTCTGCGCAGGCAGGAGTGAATTCTGCGCAGGCACGAGTGAATAATGCACAGGTGCTCGTGGACGAGTGTATCCAGCGACAAGCAAATATGAATAGAGAGCCAGCTGCAGGTCTATCGTTCTCCTCTTCTCTTCTTCTTTCTTCTTCTTCTTCTTCTTCTTTCTCTTTCTTTCTTTCTTTTCTTCTTTCTTTTCTTCTTCTTGATCTTCTTCTTCTTCTTCTTCTTCTTCTTCTTCTTCTTCTTCTTCTTCTTCTTCTTCTTCTTCTTCTTCTTCTTCTTCTTCTTCTTCTTCGTCGTCGTGGTCCTCTTTTTCTTGTTACTACTACTACTACTACTACTACTACTACTACTACTACTAGTTCTACTACTACTACTACTACTACTACTACTACTACTACTACTACTACCACCAGTACTACTACTACTACCACTAGTACTACTACTACTACCACTACTACTACTACTACTACTACTACTACTACTATACTACTACTACTACTACTACTACTACTACTACTACTACTACTACTACTATACTACTACTACTACTACTACTACTACTACTACTACTACTACTACTACTACTACTACTACTCTACTACTCTACTACTACTACTACTACTACTACTACTACTACTACTACTACTATACTACTACCAATAATAATAATAATAATAATAATAATAATAATAATAATAATAATAATAATAATAATAATAATAATAATAGTGCTTCTCTGTCAATGGCTGATGCATTTCTGCACATGCGCCTCCATCGTCTCACCCGTGAGGGGAGTACGAAGAATTGACGATAGGCTCTAATGACACCCCCGCAAGGGCAGTTCCAACACTTCCAGACGGACCGGTATGTTCAATGAAAATACTGGTCCAGACGGACCGGTATGTTCAATGAAAATACTGGTGGCACCGACGGGAATCGAACTGGCGACAGGGCCCAGATGGTAGAACTTGACCACTGGGCTATCACGGTGTCCATAATAATAATAATAATAATAATAATAATAATAATAATAATAATAATAATAATAATAATAATAATAATAATAATAATAATAATAATAATAATAATAATAATAATAATAATAGTGCTTCTCTGTCAATGGCTGATGCATTTCTGCACATGCGCCTCCATCGTCTCACCCGTGAGGGGAGTACGAAGAATTGACGAAAGGCTCTAATGACGCCCCCGCACGGGCAGTTCCAACACTTCCAGATGGACCGGTATGTTCAATGAAAATACGGGTGGCACCGACGGGAATCGAACTGGCGACAGGGCCCAGATGGTAGAACTTGACCACTGGGCTATCACGGTGTCCATAATAATAATAAATAATAATAATAATAATAATAATAATAATAATAATAATAATAGTGCTTCTCAGTCAATGGCGAATGCATTTCTGCACATGTGCCTCCATCGTCTCACCCGCGAGGGCAGAACGAAGATTTGACGATAGGCTCTACTGACACCCCCGCAAGGCAGCTCCAAGCCTTCCAGGCAGACCAATACTTTCAAAGAAAATATGCTTTGAAATTTCAAAGAAAGTATCCTTTTTGAAAATACTGGCACCGACGGGAATCGAACTGGCGACAGGTCCCAGATGGTAGACCTTAACCACTGGGCTATCACAATAATAATAATAATAATAATAATAATAATAATAATAATAATAATAATAATAGTGCTTCTCTGTCAATGGCTGATGCATTTCTGCACATGCGCCTCCATCGTCTCACCCGTGAGGGGAGTACGAAGAATTGACGATAAGCTCTAATGACACCCCCGCAAGGGCAGTTCCAACACTTCCAGACGGGCCGGTATGTTCAATGAAAATACTGGTCCAGACGGATCGGTATGTTCAATGAAAATACTGGTGGCACCGACGGGAATCGAACTGGCGACAGGGCCCAGATGGTAGAACTTGACCACTGGGCTATCACGGTGTCCACAATAATAGTAATAATAATAATAATAATAATAATAATAATAATAATAATAATAATAATAATAATAATAATAATAATAATAATAATAGTGCTTCTCTGTCAATGGATGATGCATTTCTGCACATGCGCCTCCATCGTCTCACCCGTGAGGGGAGTACGAAGAATTGACGATAGGCTCTAATGACACCCCCGCAAGGGCAGTTCCAACACTTCCAGACGGACCGGTATGTTCAATGAAAATACTGGTCCAGACGGACCGGTATGTTCAATGAAAATACTGGTGGCACCGACGGGAATCGAACTGGCGACAGGGCCCAGATGGTAGAACTTGACCACTGGGCTATCACGGTGTCCAATAATAATAATAATAATAATAATAATAATAATAATAATAATAATAATAATAATAATAATAATAATAATAATAATAATAATAATAATAGTAGATCTCCTGCAAATGGCGAGCCAAAGGCCATGTGCATCCAGTCCTCCATGCCATAAGGAAAGTCTCCACAGCAATCGGTGGAATAAAGGAAGTGACGGCATGGAACATTACTCTAGGAGCTTTATGCCAATCAACCCATGGAAAAGGACCAATGGCCTATGTACTCTCTAATAATAATAATAATAATAATAATAATAATAATAATAATAGTGCTTCTCTGTCAATGGCTGATGCATTTCTGCACATGCGCCTCCATCGTCTCACCCGTGAGGGGAGTACGAAGAATTGACGATAAGCTCTAATGACACCCCCGCAAGGGCAGTTCCAACACTTCCAGACGGGCCGGTATGTTCAATGAAAATACTGGTCCAGAAATAGACCGGTATGTTCAATGAAAATACTGGTGGCACCGACGGGAATCGAACTGGCGACAGGGCCCAGATGGTAGAACTTGACCACTGGGCTATCACGGTGTCCAAATAATAATAATAATAATAATAATAATAATAATAATAATAATAATAATAATAATGATAATAATAATAATAATAGTGCTTCTCTGTCAATGGCTGATGCAAATCTGCACATGCGCCTCCATCGTCTCACCCGTGAGGGGAGTACGAAGAATTGACGATAGGCTCTAATGACACCCCCGCAAGGGCAGTTCCAACACTTCCAGACGGACCGGTATGTTCAATGAAAATACTGGTCCAGACGGATCGGTATGTTCAATGAAAATACTGGTGGCACCGACGGGAATCGAACTGGCGACAGGGCCCAGATGGTAGAACTTGACCACTAGGCTATCACGGTGTCCATAATAATAATAATAATAATAATAATAATAATAATAATAATAATAATAATAATAATAATAATAATACCTATACTTATACCTATACCTATACCTATACTTATACTTATACTCATACTACTACTACTACTACTGCTACTACTACTACTACTACTACTACTACTACTACTACTGCTACTACTACTACTACTACTACTACTACTGCTACTACTACTAGTACTACTACTACTACTACGACGACGACTGCTTATTACTATTATTATTATTATTATTATTATTATTATTATTATTATTATTATTATTATTATTATTATTATTATTATTGGCCCTGTCGCCAGTTCGATTCCCGTCGGTGCTACCAGTATTTTCATTGAACATACCGGTCCGTCTGGAAGTGTTGGAACTGCCCTTGCGGGAGAGCCTATCGTCAATTCTTCGTACTCCCCTCACCGGTGAGACGATGGAGGCGCATGTGCAGATTTGCATCAGCCATTGACAGAGAAGCACTATTATTATTATTACTATTATTATTATTATTATTATTATTATTATTATTATTATTATTGTGGACACCGTGATAGCCCAGTGGTCAAGTTCTACCATCTGGGCCCTGTCGCCAGTTCGATTCCCGTCGGTGCCACCAGTATTTTCATTGAACATACCGATCCGTCTGGACCAGTATTTTCATTGAACATACCGGCCCGTCTGGAAGTGTTGGAACTGCCCTTGCGGGGGTGTCATTAGAGCTTATCGTCAATTCTTCGTACTCCCCTCACGGGTGAGACGATGGAGGCGCATGTGCAGAAATGCATCAGCCATTGACAGAGAAGCACTATTATTATTATTATTATTATTATTATTAAGTGGCACCGCGACAGCCCAGTGGTTAAGGTCTACCATCTGGGACCTGTCGCCAGTTCGATTCCTGTCGGTGCCAGTATTTTCAAAAGGGATATTTTCTTTGAAAGTATTGGTCTGTCTGGAAGGCTTGGAGCTGCCCTGCGGGGGTTTCAGTGGAGCCATCGTCAAATCCCAGTCTAGTGGAGCTCTCACGCGGGGAAGATCAATCCTTTGTAATTGATTTCCTGCAAGCTACCCGACACTGTGCGGGTAGTAGGGACTTCCTTTTGGGGCCTTCTATGCAGTCCCTGTTGGGTCGAGGGATGGAGGCGCATGGCCCTCGGGCTCAGCCGTGACAGATCTCTCTCTCTCTCCCTCTCTCTCTCTATATATATATATATAAATATATATATATATATAAATATATATATATATATATATATATATATATATATATATAAATATATATATATATATATGTGTGTGTGTATGTATATAATACTTCTTCTTCTTCTTCTTCTTCTTCTTCTTCTTCTTCTTCTTCTTCTTCTTCTTCTTCTTCTTCTTTTTCTTGGTCTTGGTCTTGGTCTTGGTCTTGGTCTTCTTCTTCTTCGTCGTCGTCGTCGTCTTCCTCGTCCTTTTCTTCTTCCTCCTCCCTCTTCTTCCTCCTCCTCCTCCTCCTCCTCCTCTTCTTCTTCTTCTTCTTCTTCTTCTTCTTCTTCTTCTTCTTCTTCTTCTTCTTCTTCTTCTTCTTCTTCTTCTTCTTCTTCTTCTTTTCTTCTTTCTTTCTTCGTTGTTTTTCTTCTATTTCTTCTTCTTGTCCTTCCTCTTCTTCTCCTTCTTCTTCTTTCCTCTTTTTTCTTCTTCTTTCTTTTTCGTTCTTCTTCGTTCTTCTTCGTTCTTCTTCGTTCTTCTTCTTTCTTTCTTTCCTTCTTCTTCTTCTTCTTCTTCTTCTTCTTCTTCTTCTTCTTCTTCTTCTTCTTCTTCTTCTTCTTCTTCTTCTTCTGCCTGTTGCCCTTGTTCTTGTTCTGCTTTCTTCTTTCTTCTTTCTTTCTTCTTTGTTCCTTCGTTTTTCTTTCTTCTCCTTTCTTTCTTTCAGAAGAAGGAAGAAGAAGTTCCTTCGTTTTTCTTTCTTCTTTCTTTCTTTCAGAAGAAGGAAGAAGAAGAAGAAAGAATTCTCTTCTTTTTTTCTCTTCTTTTTCTTCCTCTTCTTCTAGAATTCTCTTCTTTTTTTTCTTCTTTCTCTTCCTCTTCTTCTTCTTCTTCTTCTTCTTCTTCTTCTTCTTCTTCTTCTTCTTCTTCTTCTTCTTTTTTTTTTTCTTCTTCTTCTTCTTCTTCTTCTTCTTCTTCTTCTTCTTCTTCTTCTTCTTCTTTCTTCTTCTTCTTTCTTCTCTTCTTCTTCTTCTTCTTCTTCTTCTTCTTCTTCTTCTTCTTGTTTCTTCTTACTCTTCTTAACTCTTCTTCTTCTTCTTCTTCTTCTTCTTCTTCTTCTTCTTCTTCTTCTTCTTCTTCTTCTTCTTCTTCTTCTTCTTTTTTCTTCTTTCTTGTTCTGCTTTCTTTCTTCTTTCTTTCTTTCTTCTTTCATTCTTCTTCTTTCATTCTTCTTCTTTCTTCTTCTTCTTCTTCTTCTTCTTCTTCTTCTTCTTCTTCTTCTTCTTCTTCTTCTTCTTCTTCTTCTTCTTCTTTCTTTCTTTCTTTCTTTCTTTCTTCTTCCTCCTCTCCTCCTTCTTTCTTCATCTTCTTCATCTTCTTCTCTTCTTCTTTTTCTTCTTCTTCCCCCTCCTTCTACTCCTCTTCCTCCCTCTCCTCTTCCTCTTTCTTCCTTCTTTATTCTTTCTATCTTTTTCTTTCTTTTTTCCTTTCTTTTTTCCTTCCTTTCTTTTTCTTTCTTCTTTTTTTCTTTTTTTCTTTTCTTTTCTTTTCTTTTCTTTTCTTTTTTTTCTCCTTTTTTCCTTCTTTCTTCTTCTTCTTCTTCTTCTTCTTCTTCTTCTTCTTCTTCTTCTTCTTCTTCTTCTTCTTCTTCTTCTTCTTCTTCTTCTTCTTCTTCTTCTTCTTCTTCTTCTTCTTCTTCTTCTTCTTCTTCTTCTTCTCCTTTTTTCTCGTTTTCCTTCGTGTCGAAAAGCTTTGACTTGCAGGTTTTTTTTTCTCTCAACGATTGATTTCGTGTTCAGGCTGACATTCGATACGGCAGATTCCGTCTACCAGTTATTTAAAGACAAAGGCTGGGTACCAGAGCAGCTGCCAGCTCCTCTACGGGTCTGGACCTGATTCCTGTTCTCCCTCTGAACCATTGTCTGTGTTGTGTCCCAGCTGGTGATGACGAGCAAGGTTTTACCTAAACTCCGTCACCGAGAAGATACGATCCGCCTGCTCTGCGAAACCGTTTCTCAGCGATTTGAGAACTACTTGAAAGGACTTCTGGACAAAGAAAAGCAGCCTCACCTGATTTGTTTCGCCACGGCGGGCACGGGCAAGAGTCGTCTGGCGCAGGAGGCCTTGCCCTTGCTGCAGAAGCATGTCGAGCACCGAGAGCTGCGCGCGCTGCTGCGGAACTCCGCTGTTTCTGTCCACGTCATCTTCAACGGGGGCACCAAATTCAATAGGTGGGATCGGGAGAACGGTGCTGAAGCCGCACTTTCGGTTCGAACACTAGCATCCTACTTCGGTGTCCAAATCACGTCGCTGCATTTCTTGCGGACAATCGAGCTGCGCACTGCACTTGACTGTATCCTTCTGGACTTCCGCCGCCGGCGTAGCTTGGCTCAAGACTCACCGGTAGCGTTCTATCTGGCCATCGATGACGTGGGTCAGACCCTCTTGGACGCGAATAATGCCAAAGATGCGCGATCCTTGCTGAAGCATGTCTCCAATGTAGCCGGGAGCTGGCTGCTTGGACCGCCACGATCGGTGTTTCCGATCACATTGATGACAGGCACGACTGCGCAGGCGATTACCAGCATTCTGTCGACTGAGAGCAGCCACCCCTACGTGTCGCTTCCTGTTCCTCTCCTGTCGTTCAACGAGAGCGATGCAATGCTGCGTGAGCTTGGCTTGGAGGACTGGGCAAATGATGGCCAGGTGCAGCAACTGTTGGCGGACATCGGGGGCCTCCCTCGCCTGCCTGAAATTCTTGTCTCCAGTCTTCAGAAACTGGTGGAAAGGGGACAACGGCCAACAAATGCGTCGTGGGCAACCGTTCAGCATGCGCTCATGATGTTTGTAAAGCAGCGAACTGGGCACGTCGAGGAGGAAATTGTGCACGCCATTCTGAGAGCGGCACTCACCCGCGAAACCGTGACGAATGAGGACGTCGCTCACGGACAACAAACATGGGGCGACTTGGAGAGTTGTGGAGCAGTCTTTCTGCGAGAGCAGAAGCAAGGAGGCATGGTTGTGGAGGTGCCGTACCTGATCATTGAGGGAAAAGTGCGAAACCTCAGAAAGCGGCGACTGCCTGAGGCTGTCGAGGCCTTGTTTCGCGTGCCCGAGCCGCGCTTTTGGGAGTGGCAGACTTGGGAAAAGTTCAACGCCCTCTTCGACGGATCGACGGCATGGTTGTTGGCCCAGCGCGAAGGAAAGGGCTCACAGACCGTATCTGTTGCTCGCTTCTACCGCGGCGCGCTGGTCGGCCCAGCCATTGCCAACTGGGAGTTTGGCCTCAGTCCCAGGGTCGAGTTCCAGATTTGTGAGAAGCGCTTTCCCGAGACGAGCACCAGGCCGAGCCACCAAGGGAAAGAATTTTCCTGGCGAGCTGGTGAGGTCTCGGTTATGAATGCGGACGGAGCCAAAGCCGACCACTTCATGGCTGCGCCGCTTGTAAACTCGAGTGAGGTGCTTTTTCGCTTCGGCCAGGAAAAGTGGAGTCGGGACGTGGGCGCGCGCCCAAGGGTCGCCCAAGAGCGCATCATACAAGAGAAATCCAAGGTCACTCCCTTAGCCTTGAGTTGGTTCTCGCACATTGTTCACGCACTTACACTGCTCAACAGATCTTGGCCGCGGCCGAGCGTCTCGGCCCGGGGCATGGTGGCGTTCTTCACCAACGTCGATGTTCCTCTCGCTCCGGTGCCATTTTGCGCTATTGTCGGCGTTGAGCAGATGCGGGACTTCTACAGCCAGACCTTCGCTGCCCGCGCGTTTCTGGGTGGGCCGTTGCGGCGGAAGGGAAGCA
Organism: Paulinella micropora; assembly: GCA_019918135.1. Lineage (NCBI taxonomy): Eukaryota > Cercozoa > Imbricatea > Euglyphida > Paulinellidae > Paulinella > Paulinella micropora. The sequence continues at coordinate 715,100 of WBZZ01006573.1, read as the reverse complement.
CCTAAGGCGCTCCCATTCGAGTGGTTTGGGCTTGTTAGCGGCGCAAAGCTTAACAACATTAACTTCTGTAAGGGCAGGGCCGGCCCTGACAAAGTTAATATTGTTAATCTAAGGTCTCGGTGAGTATGTTACATGTCTCCTTCCCAACACCTACCAAAGTGATATCACTTCTTTCATTAATGAAGAAAAATACTGAAAGAAACAATAATCAACGTGCATTGTGCCTGATGCGCGAGAAGTCTACTGTTGCGCTGAGCCGAACAATCCCGTATAGAAAGCGTAATAACTCGAGTGACTGCCTGTGAGATAGCCAAGCCTGGCGAATATTTATTTTGATTTGGCAAATAATTACCTTTGGCGGAAGTGATTCATGTACAGCTGAGGACATTCAAGTGACGTAAATTTTAGCGAAAGGTTACAGTTAAATTTAAAATTCTGAATTTTTGACACAAAAACAAAGTCAAAAGTTATTAATACCAAAAATCGGAAAAGTGATCCAAAATCGAAAAAATTATTTTTATTGAGACTTGAATGTCGCTAGCAATACAGTTTAAAACTTTTTTATTGAGACTTGAATACCGTTTCAACTTTTTTTACTTGCACAAAAAAAAATTTATTGAGACTTCAATGTGAGTTAGGATACAACCCTAAGGGGTAATTACACAACGAACTCTTAATAAAAAGTCTCTATGGCTGCAAAAAGAACTAACTCCTGAGAGTAGGTGAAATATCAGTAAATATTTGAGAGGTCACTCATTTATTCACATAAATTTCTACTTGTTTGCAGACTTGGTTGCAACGTACGAACACAGGTGAACGTATATTGTGAGTTGATTTGCATGCGCAGTCTTGAAAATATATAGAGTACTTGAAGAAGTGTGTTCAAGTCAAAATAAAGTTCAAGTGTTTGTGAATAGTTGTGGATTCAAAGTCGCACTCGGAAACCTGGTGATTTTCCGGAATTGATCCGAGTATGATCCGTCATTTTTCGTCGATCCGTTATATTTCCTTGTCCACAAATTTTCTCCTGTGAGTTCACGGGAAAATGGAACTTGAAAAAGCAATAGTGAGGGGAAAAAAGGCAATTGCTGGAAAAACTTTGAATAAATCGTTTGAAGTCATTTCTGAACGGAATCGAAAAATAGTTAGTGAAGTCGAAACGTCGTGCAGAGGAGAATCTAACGATCTGGTTAAAACTGTCAACGGTAATGGTTTTGGCCGTTCGCCGTGTTAAAGTGCTAAGTATGATAGCTCCCCACCCCAGACGGATCTAACAGTTGAGTAGAGTTGCGTACAGAATTGAGTGACTAACGATGGGTTTGTGACAAAAAAATGAAAAGGAGTAAAGAGAAAGGTGGGTCTCTTTAAACCATAGTGTAAGAAGAAAGAGGAAATGTGTCGATGTGGGGCGCATTGTAGACGAAGATCAGCAGGGGCCTGATATCGGAGTGCAGAAGCGGAACTGAGACAATTGAGGCGCAGTAGTGATGCGTTGATATCTGGAAGCTGACGTCGAGCCATAGGAAGCTAGGTGGCCATATATCGCACAGCGGCCGAGATGAACCATATGTAATGCACCAGATGTGCCGTGCCGATATAATCACTGAAGTGTTCAGGTTCGATGAGAATGACAGTTGACCTGCAGGCATAAGAGGCGATCAAGGACTTACAGGGATACGCTGGTCATGGCGTAGCTTGTCTAGGGACGATGGCGGGTCAAGTGGGAAAAGCGCTGGGCTGTGGCGGGTGAAGCCGGTACGATGAGTAAAACCCACTCGAGAGTGTTAGAGGTGGCTATTCCTTCGATGTAGTCTGCTTATCCTTCTGGGAGATGTGCAGTTGAAAGGTTTCACCGATGTTGAGAGGCGGCCTTGGTCTTCGGTAGTCTTATTGAGGGTGCCACCAAATGTGGCAAGGAACGACTTGATCGTTGAGTGGAGTCAAAGAGGAGGGGCTTCCAATAAGCTAGGGAGCGACCCCAACATTGAATAGTAGATCCATCCTTCATGTCTTCGTAGATGGGGAGGGAGAGAGTGTTCTTATCAGAGGTCGTACCGAGCTGGTGAACTATGAGGTCGTTTTCCTCGTTCTCTGGGTTCCCATCCAAAACGATGTGATGTCTAACCTAATCGTGGTCGATTGATGGGACGACTGCGCCGATGGTATAGATGACTGGGTCGTAATTGTAAGGTATAGTGTATGAGCGGTCGATGCGTTTTAGTTCCATGTTGGACTTGAGATGACGCAGTTTGAAGCGGCTGGTGCTGACCGGCTCAACAATAAGGTAGGGGCCGACGATGTAAAGAACGGGAGAGGCCGGGATGCGTGGCGATCTTTGTCCTTTGGAGCGGCGGGCCGGGTTGCGGGTAACGGTGATGTACTCGCTGGTGTAAGGTGTGACAACGTTGTGGGCGCTGTCCAGCCTTGGTGATCTGTCCAGCAAACTGTATTGACGGTGTACGTAGGGCGTCGAGCGAGACGCTAGAAGCGGAGTTCAGCGTAACTGAGTTGATGATGCGAGTAGGGCAGGGTTTTGGGTCCCTCGAGGCCGACTATACTGCAAAATCGTCCCGTCAGTGTGTCAGCGGAAGACAATGATGATCGGAAAGGATGATTGTCGGAAAATCAAAGACGTGGGTCCACCGGTTGTGGATGAACTCCGCTGTGTCTTCCGCGGACATGGGTCTGCATGGAATGGATTGGATGAATCCCGAGAAAAGATCGACGATAATCAGTATGTACTGAGGGGCGGTGCCAGGGATGTCGATGCGGACAAAGTCGAAACAGATGCCCTGTCCATGATGTATCCACATGGGCGAGAAGCCGCGGCCGTGGTTATGAATCAGGCAGGCAGGAAGTGCGGCATGGACGTCAGGGTACATGAAGTCCCTACCGTCGGTGACGAAGGTAAGCTCGTGTTCGCTGGCGTCAATATAGCAACGAAAGTGTTGGAGACCGTAGATGATGCAGTAGGCTTCACGAATGTGGGTCGGCCATCGTGCCTGTGTGTTGTAAACTTCTGTGAGAAGTGTTGAACCATCGGAGCGTTGCGTTCTGGTCCTATGTGTAGGGCGCCGCCGATGCCATGATGGCCAGTATCCATTCTGTAGTGGAGTCGTGATGACTCGTATGGTACCAGGATGGAGAGCGCAGTTGGGGCATAGCAAAGGTCGTTCCCATGCGTCTGTTCTTTCGGGGTCAGATTGGTGGAGTCCGACGGCGGAAAGGAAGTAGACTTGCAAGGATTGATCAAAGGTGTCGTTATCCGGGAGTGGTCGGAAGTGTGGGCCTGAGTGGGGTCGGGCACACTTGAGATCGGATGAACTTTTGAAATATTGGAGGCGCCAGTTGGCTCGAAGATGGCGTCAACCGTAGGAGTATCCGTTGTGGTACCCTCCGTGCTGCAGTGCTTCCCCAAAATGGTGAGTTCTCGATGGTCTACGCGTAGTTTCCGGGCCGAACCAAGGAGGCCGGAGTCTCGCATAGCCGAAATGCATCGGAGCTCTCGAAGATGGGAGTCGAGGTCGTCTGAGCCGTCGGTGGCGTCTTCGATGTAGAAGGAGGCGAATATGTTCCAGAGGTTCAGATAGTCGGGGTCCTGGTTCACAGCGAGGTGAGAGTCTCCCGGAGTGTGGTGGGCACCGAGGGGAATAGGGCTGAGAACTGGGAGTCCGATAAGTGTTCCTTCAGTAAGAGTGTCGCAACTGTCGTCCTCTGGATGAGGTCGTAGATGCATGGAATCGTCGCTCATGTCGATGGGAATGAGGCGGCGTCCTCTTATGAAACGTTCGCGATATGAGTCAGGGTTGGGGAAACCTGGTTTGTTCTGAAAAATATCGTCGAATGATTCGATGAAGGCCCGTAGGAGTAGTTGTTGGTTTGCAGTGAGGTCGGGATTGACGACGTCAGGTGCAAATTTTAGCAAAGGCGGTGCGGTGAGCTTGACGGCCTGTTTGTCGGAGAAGTCGCGGCTAAGTTCTTCGGAGTGGAGAGACAGCGGGATGGGCTGTGTTCCATTAACCGTAGATGCCGTGCAGGGTAGTGTATGCCGATCCGGGCATGTTGCCACAAATTCCGTCATGATGGGGTCTTCCACCTCAAGAGCGGTGACTTTTTGATTAGAATGGGCCATGTCGGGAGGAGCCGGAGGCTGGAGTAGGGTGCCTGGGGATGTCTCCAGAGTTGGTTGACACACCGGATCTTGTTCGGTATCCAATCGCTGTTGTTGTCCGATATCAGGCCGAGCATGTGTGTAGGAGTGGCGGCGTCGGGTTGGAGATGCAAAACGATGCGGTGGACACGGAGATGGTTTGTAACGCGGGGTCTGGGGGTTGTCGTGCCATGGAGGGCGGGACATCCTTGTTGGTTTGTCCGATATATCCGGTTAGCTTCGTGCGTGCCATCACTGGTCGGTGGATTATGGGCCCGCTGATCGCAAAAAGCATGTTTGTGGTGCTTCTCCTTGTAGCGGATGTAGCCACCAAAACTACGGTCGAATGCCGGTCGAAATGGTGTCGGAAAAAGCTCGTGTATTTCGGTTACGCCAGTAGGATCGATGTTGTGGCAGTCGCCTTGGTTACACTGGTCCAATGGTCGGTGAGTCCGCTCGGGGTGGGGTGCTTGTCTTGCGAGGATGCCATTTGAAACATCGTAGGTGAGCCGATTGGAGTGAAGCGATGGAATGGTATTTATTGAATACCTAACAGAATCCTTGTTGTTGTTCCCAATGTAGGCTATTTCAGCAAGGTTCTGCCAGGCGCGTTCCTTGTCGTCAACGCTAACCACATCGTTGATGGTTCCTAATGCGTTGAAAAAGGAGCGGCTCGAAGAGTGAGGGATGATGAGGCCGCAGTTGCTGAATAGTTACATTCCTGGAAGATCCTTTGTCGAATTGCAGTGCAAAGGCTGGGGTCGACAGCGAGGGGCTGACATACCGGTTGTGTGGGCCGAGAGGGCTCACTACCTGTATCGAAGTCTAGTATGCTCTGAAGAGGGGGCATACCAGTACTATGTCCGTAGCTGGTCCTGTGGGTTCGCTTGTTCCAAGGGTGGGATTGCCATTCCGGATCAAGCTTGTCGACAAGGTGGGCTGTAATAGCGTTGAGTTCGCCCGAAAAAGCGTAGCGGAATCCTCCTAGGTAGGTCGGCTGTGGAGTCGACTTGAGAGAGGGCCGTTCTGCTTGTTGTCTCGTCCGTGAGTGCGTGGTACGAGTCGGTGGCGATGTTACCGCGGTAGAGGGAGACGATGATGACGATGGTACGGCTATAGGTGGATGGCTACCTACTTGTCCGTGTGGGTGCGATTTGGACTCGTCGTCGTCCTGGTCGTCGCGTCTCGGGTGCGGAGTCGTTGGTCTGCTGTTACAGCTTGTCTTTGGGACTCGAAACGGGGTAGCTGCGGGCGATGCGCTTGCGGTACTCTGAACAGTTGATGTCAAAGCCGGGGATGGTCCCGAAGTGTTGGTGGGCGCCGGGCCTGAGCTGGGGCGCGAACTAGATGTCAAGCTGCTGGAACTCGAACTACTGGAGCTAGCACCAAAGCCAGGGGCTGCAGCGAACATTATGGTGTCCTCGTCTTCGTTGTCGACATTAATCGGGCGATCACTGGATCCCAATGCTCCAGGTATGTCGGGAAGTGGGGTCACGTCGAATCCTGGATCGATGAATTCGATTCCATGTGGGTAGCCGATGCGGTAGTGTCCGCGAGTTTCCCAAGGGCTCAGCGTTCTAACTGAGAGGGGAAGATTAAGGAGGGTCTCGTACTTGAGATCCGTCGCAGACATCTTCATTTCACAGTAGAATTGGCGGAGGCGGTCTGCAGTGTCTGACAGCTTCAGGTTGAGCCAATGTTCCGTGGGGGTATGTTCGTCGATCGGTAGCGCCGAAGGATTGTTTCCCGCGTTCCATAACCGTATGTGAGGGTTAGGGACGTCATTTTCGCGCATGCGAGTGCATGGCACGCCGATGGGATGGCCGCGCAGGCGCTTTTCTCGCGAATACGGGTTGATGATGTCGATTTCACAAGGAGTAGTGCCCGAGGGATGATGGACTACGTGGATTTCGCGACTGTGGCGGAGGCCGGTCTGACTACCATGAGAAAAATGGCGATTTGGGCTATGATCCAGTGTACGTTGTCGTAACGTACCCACTGAAACTTAGTAGGCCATTTCCTGTTGCTGGCGTCAGGGTTGTCGGGGTCAGTCTCTGGTCGTTGCAAATTTGATGGTCAATAGGAGAGATAGTACTCCTACCCAAATCCGTTAGTGGGAGCATGGGATCCGTAACTTAACCGACAACCTCAGGGATATCGAGGCACAGGGGCCCGAGTATTTGGGGAAGTGGAAGCGTCTGGCCCAAAGGCGTGGCTGCCCGCTAGGATCTGTGCGTATCCTACCTCTCGGTCATGGGATACACGACGTGGTATGTAGGGGAAAGCTTGAGGAACAGATATCAGGAAGGGAAAGGGAGGGTAGAAGGAGAGATAAAAGCCGGCACTATATAATATTCTAACACTGGGAAGGGACATCCCTGGTTCTGCGGGAGGTCTCCTGGTCGTAGGACTGGCTCCGGTCGTCGGGGAAGGGTCGCCTCTGGTCCTGTGCACGAACTCCAGGTCGTAGATCATCAGCGGGCTCCTGTTTCGGATCATCCATATCGTTAGGGGGGCGTTAGTGAAGGCAGAGAGGGAGGGGCCCGGCGCCGGTGAAATCCGAAGAACGGTACTGGGTGTCCAAGAGGGGACAAAGGGGCCATGAAAAATATGGGCTGGTGGCACTCCTGGGAAGGAAAAAGAAAAATTAAGCTAAAGGCCTGAACGTTCCAAGTGGATTTGGAACCTGTTTGAAAAATTTTGAAGAGGGAAGACAGACATTGGCGACAGGGAGACAATTCAAAAATCTGCCCTGGCGTCAAGTGCCTTGATCTTCATGTCGGGGAAGAGGTGGCGGATAGTGTGGGGGGGAAGGGTCACCGCTAGCCTCGTCAGCCGGACGTTATTTTTTAATGAGTCAAAGGAGGACACAGGGATCGAGTCAGCGGGGGACGGGGTGACAGTTAGAGAAAGTGTCCGTGCAATCTTGGCACGAGGCAATGTCCCTGGTATTGCGTGTGGAGCCCTGGAGAAAGGACGCAAGACGGGGAAAGTTTCCACAGGCTGAGATGTCGGCCACGGGGGTCGGAAGACTCCCAGGTTGACAGTCTCGGCCAGAGGATCTCCCTTGACTTGGACTCGATCGACCCAGACTCCTACATGTCTTCTGGTTATAAGGTTCTGGGAGCAGAGCTTCGTCGGTACCTACCTCGTGGCGTCTGCACTGTGGATGAACTTCCAGGCCTGGAGGATTGTGTCCTGGCAAATCTTGGTAAGCCCGCGGAAGATGTCGTGTACAACCGTCTTTGAAAGGACAAAGCGAAGCTCATTGTAAGAGGTCTCTGAGATATATCCCTTTGATCCCATTGCTATTACAATTATGTTTGATGTCATGTTACGTCCCCTCAACCGTTGATGGTGGATCGCGTCCTGCAGTTGTTCATATCTATGGTCATAGATGGCTCTTGGGTTATATCCCCACGCCCGGGTAGCTATCCACGGAATGGAGGGCCACCTAACAGGAGGGTCTTCTCCTCTTTCGGAGCTAGAGTCCTTGGGGATGTATGGAGGTCGAATCCGTAACCCCTTGTGGTCCCATAGTCTTTTTCTGCCTTTCTCGTCCGGCACTGCCGTAAGGTAGTTTTTATCCTCTCTGATCAACCATTCATCTCTTCTAAACGTACAGTCTAGTAGGTAGACATGGGGACATTTGTAGTCTCGTGCTGGTAGGAGGTCAATCTTGTATGGAATCTCTGATCCTGCGAGGTCAGCCATGATTTGGGCTACCGGGTGGATAGGTGTTGTGGGGTCTCTAGGGGGTCTTTGACTATCTTCCACGAGTTGGCCTGCCTCTATCCCATCGTCCTTCAAGTCCTCAGCTAGTGGTCGCGGTAGGGCTCCTTCCTCACCAATGATCGTCAGCTTGCTGTCGCCTTCCTCGTCCTCTTCCATGAGTAGGCTTCTTTCAATGCATCGACGAATCAATTGCCTACCTTTGGAGTGTCTGACGTCGACCAATGCCCGTAGGGCATGTGGGTGTCGGTTCGATTTGGAGAGAAGGTAATGACTGATGTCTCCTGTCACACCACATCCGTAGGTGCACTTGGGTGATGTGGAGCCTTTGCTAATTGTAACACTCAATCTAGCAGCAGTATTCCAGGCCTCAAGTTGGCATTTAAGGATGATAGCAGCTTCTCTTGCAGAGTATCCACTTCTTGGCTGTAGGAACTCATTCATCATTGCTTGGAAGGGTTTCCTATTACTAATCTCTGATCGAATCCCCCAGGTGAGCCCGAACCTGGGTGCAGCCTTCGGCTTGTAGGCGTTCTCCGAGACTCGTTGTCGGAGCTTCCACATATTGTACGATGCCAGGTTATTCTTTATCGTTCTAATGACGTGGTCAACCGTCTCCGGCGCTACTGTCTGTTTGGTGATGAGGTTGGTGACTGAGAGGACGACCGGAAGGTCCAGGGGGTTCCACTCCGTGCGAGGAGGTTGAATGTCATCATCGTTGGGGCATCGGGCCATTTTCTCCTCCGCATCAGATCTCGCGAGCCGCCCTTCTGGCCAGGAGGAATCTTCAATATGTCCTGGTGGGATGCGTAAGCTTATTCCCACCCCGAGCTCTCTACAGTCGGATCCAGGGGAGGACCATGAGGCCATCACATCTGTTCTCCTTGATGAGGTGGAGGTGTCCTTGCCAACCCATGAAAGGTTGATCCGGGGGCACCGGGAGTTTAGGGCATACAGGGGAGATATCATCAGGTGTGGGAATATTGTCCTTTGGTGGGCCATGTCTGGTAGAGATGCGGTATCGCGGCCAAAATTCCTGGATGATGCAACTGGAGGGGTAAATTACTCCATGCATGACAGAGTGCAGTCGCCACAGGTCTGGGGGATGCATGAACTGGGGTTTGGGGGTCTGTAGATCTTGTTGAGAGGTCATATTCGAGGGGGGCGGGTGCGAAAGGTTCTGCGTTTCTGACTAGGTGTGTAGCGGCGTTTGGGCGGAGGAAGTCGTTGGGGGCAAATGACCCGATCTCCTGGGAAATATGTGTCCCAGGCCAGCCTTAAATGTGACTCCATCGCATATTGAACGTACTTGTCGGTGGACAGGAGGCATTTAATGAAGACAGTGAAAGTGCGGAGATAATATCTGGACGCGTATGGTTGTAAGCCCAATCATCCGCAAAGACCTGTGGGGCCATATAGCACAGCGTTAGGGATTTCCTGTTGTGAGACTTGTAACACCTCTCTGAAATGGTCTCGGAGGGCCACGTCCAAATCATGCAGGGCCTCCGGGTCCCATGTGGTCCAACCGAAGGAAAAGTCCATAAGGCTCGTGAGGAGGGTTTTGAGGGCAATGTGTTGTCGTGCGGGCGATACGTTTAGCCTGTGGATCAACCGCGTGGTAGATACGAACTTAGCAAGTGCATAGTCTCGCAGGATTTGTGCATCGTTGGTTCCGTCCGTATGGAGGCCAAGTGATCGGAAGACCTCCGTGGCAGATCGATTCCTAATTGTGATGGAGTTTGGTCCCGGGGTGTGAATAGCGATGGGGACCGCTTTGATTCCTGCTTCCGGTTGGCCGACTAGACAGATGACTGTGCACTTGTTGGCCGCGCATATCTGTCTTCCTGCCCGCAGCTGGTTCCAAAGGAGGGAGAATCCCTTCTGTGCTTCCGCTAGGTAATTGTAAGGGGGGCCATCACCCCCGATTGCTGCCCAGTTGTCGTCAGCAAATTTATGGTCAGCAGTGAGGGGGGTTTCCAGGGGGAAAACAGAGTTGTTGACTGTTTTGTCCGGTCCCGCACCGTCGTAGAAACGATATCCCTCTGGGAGAAATTGTTGGGCTGGGCATAGACGTGTTAGGTATTCGTCCAAGACTCCATACGTCCCCGGGCTAGGGATCCTCCTTGTGCTATCCCCCGGGTTCGGTCAATAGTCTCCGGGAGGAAAATCGTCAGCTTGTCTTTGGGACTCCAAACGGGGTAGCTGCGGGCGATGCGCTTGCGGTACTCTGAACAGTTGATGTCAAAGCCGGGGATGGTCCCGAAGTGTTGGTGGGCGCCGGGCCTGAGCTGGGGCGCGAACTAGATGTCAAGCTGCTGGAACTCGAACTACTGGAGCTAGCACCAAAGCCAGGGGCTGCAGCGAACATTATGGTGTCCTCGTCTTCGTTGTCGACATTAATCGGGCGATCACTGGATCCCAATGCTCCAGGTATGTCGGGAAGCGGGGTCACGTCGAATCCTGGATCGATGAATTCGATTCCATGTGGGTAGCTGATGCGGTAGTGTCTGCAAGTTTCCCAAGGGCCCAGCGTTCTAACTGAGAGGGGAAGATTAAGGAGGGTCTCGTACTTGAGAATCTTTATTTCACAGTAGAATTGGCGGAGGCGGTCTGCAGTGTCTGACAGCTTCAGGTTGAGCCAATGTCCCGTGGGGGTATGTTCGTCGATCGGTAGCGCCTATGCTATGTAGTCTCCAGCAGCGCTCTACGATCCGTGCCAGCTCCGGATAATAATGATAATAATAGTAATGATGATGATGATGATGATGATGAAGATGATGATAATAATAATAATAATAAGAATAATAATAATAATAATAATAATAATAATAATAATAGTGCTTCTCTGTCAATGGCTGATGCATTTCTGCACATGCGCCTCCATCGTCTCACCCGTGAGGGGAGTACGAAGAATTGACGATAAGCTCTAATGACACCCCCGCAAGGGCAGTTCCAACACTTCCAGACGGGCCGGTATGTTCAATGAAAATACTGGTCCAGACGGATCGGTATGATCAATGAAAATACTGGTGGCACCGACGGGAATCGAACTGGCGACAGGGCCCAGATGGTAGAACTTGACCACTGGGCTATCACGGTGTCCATAATAATAATAATAATAATAATAATAATAATAATAATAATAATAATAATAATAATAATTATAACAACAACAACAACACCAATAACAATAATAATAATAATAAGAATAATAATAATAATAATAAGAAGAAGAACAATAGTGCTTCTCTGTCAATGGCTGATGCATTTCTGCACATGCGCCTCCATCGTCTCACCCGTGAGGGGAGTACGAAGAATTGACGATAAGCTCTAATGACACCCCCGCAAGGGCAGTTCCAACACTTCCAGACGGGCCGGTATGTTCAATGAAAATACTGGTCCAGACGGATCGGTATGTTCAATGAAAATACTGGTGGCACCGACGGGAATCGAACTGGTGACAGGGCCCAGATGGTAGAACTTGACCACTGGGCTATCACGGTGTCCAAAATAATAATAATAATAATAATAATAATAATAATAATAATAATAATAATAATAATGATAGTGCTTCTCTGTCAATGGCTGATGCATTTCTGCACATGCGCCTCCATCGTCTCACCCGTGAGGGGAGTACGAAGAATTGACGATAAGAATAATAATGATAATAATAATAATAATAATAATAATAAAAATAATACTATATCTGAGGCGTACTGATGCAGCTAATGGCATATCCTCAACGGACATAAGCCTCCAATACCCTTGTTCGAGGTCCTCCACCCCCCGTGTCAGTCTCTTGCCTGATGATCGGGGCCACCGATGGAGCTCCTGAGGGCAAGACTGCACTAAGCCGAGGTTATTCCGCAGTCCCAGCAACCTCTTGCAAGACGTCACCGAATGTGCAAGTGCATACACCAAGCGCGGTTGCTAGAGCTGCCTCGAAACCCCACCCATAACAATCTGGTGTCTGCTGGGTCCTGGGCTATCAACCAGCATATGCGGAGTTTAAGATCTTTTACGCGCGCAACGACCCTCCTCCCCAGCATCTACCACCAAAGGGTTATGAGTTGGCGTCACAGTTTAACGCCTTGAGGCCATTGGGCTGGAGCTCTGTTTAGCAAGTGTGACTAGGTTTTTTCATCGGGATTTCCCTCAAATATGTCACAGTCGACACTCCAATAATAATAATAATAATAATAATAATAATAATAATAATAATAATAATAATAATAATAATAATAATAATAGTAATAATAATAATAATAATAATAATAATCATAATCTCATAATCATAATCATGATAATAATAATAATAATAATAGTAATAATAATAATAATAGTGATGATGGTGCCTGTCTGTGCTGCTACAGGGCTGGAGCAACGACGACGTGCTGCAGTGGCTGCGGGAACTGAAGCAATAGTGATGATGGTGCCTGCCTGTCTGTGCTGCTACAGGGCTGGAGCAACGACGACGTGGTGCAGTGGCTGCGGGAACTGAAGCAATAGTGATGATGGTGCCTGCCTGTCTGTGCTGCTACGGGGCTGGAGCATCGACAACGTGCTGCAGTGGCTGCGGGAACTGAAGCAATAGTGATGATGGTGCCTGCCTGTCTGTGCTGCTACAGGGCTGGAGCATCGACAACGTGCTGCAGTGGCTGCGGGAACTGAAGCAATAGTGATGATGGTGCCTGCCTGTCTGTGCTGCTGCAGGGCTGGAGCATCGACGACGTGCTGCAGTGGCTGCGTGATGATGGCGCCTGCCTGTCTGTGCTGCTGCAGGGCTGGAGCATCGACGACGTGGTGCAGTGGCTGCGGGAGCTGAAGCGACAACCGCACAAGATCAGCGAGGAAACACTGCAGAACTGCCGGTCGCTCTATCTATCTATCTATCTATCTATCTATCTATCTATCTATCTATCTATCTATCTATCTATCTATCTATCTATCTATCTACCTACCTACCTACCTATCTATCTACCTATCTATCTACCTATCTTACATAGATAGATACATAGATAGATAGATGGATGGATAGATAAATAGATAGATAGCTAGATAGATAGATAGATAGATAGATAGACAGATAGATAGATATATAGATAGATAGATAGATATATAGATATATAGATATATAGATAGATAGGTAGACAGATAGATAGATAGATAGATAAATAGATAGACAGACAGACAGACAGACAGACAGATAGATAGATAGATAGATAGATAGGTAGATGATAGATAGATAGATAGGTATCTATCTATCTATCTATCTATCTATCTATCTATCTATCTATCTATCTATCTATCTATCTATCTATCTATCTATCTATCTATCTATCTATCTATCTATCTATCTGTCTATCTGTCTATCTGTCTATCTGTCTCTCTGTCTATCTATCTATCTATCTATCTATCTATCTATCTATCTATCTATCTATCTATCTATCTATCTATCTATCTATCTATCTATATATCTATTTATCTATCTATCTATCTATCTATCTATCTATCTATCTATCTATCTATCTATCTATCTATCTATCTATCTATCTATCTATCTATCTATCTATCTATCTATCTATTTATCTATCTAGCTATCACAAGCTCAGCCAGGACCTGCTGCAGAACTACCGGTCGCTCTATCTATCTATCTATCTATCTATCTATCTATCTATCTATCTATCTATCTATCTATCTATCTATCTATCTATCTATAAATATGTATATACAAATATGTACAAATATGTATATACAAATATGTACAAATATGTATATACAAATATATATATATATATATATGTATATGTATCACAAGATCAGCAAGGACGTGCTGCAAGTAGATAGATATATATAGATAGATAGATAGATAGATAGATAGATAGATAGATAGATAGAAAGATAGATAGATCGATAGATAGATCGATAGATAGATAGATAGATAGATAGATAGATAAAATTAGATAAAGTAAAATTATTAATAGATATGTATATATATGGCGGTCGATCTATCTGCAGCTGCACAGATAGTACGAACCATGTATGTATGTACGTATGTATGTACGTATGTATGTACGTATGTATGTAAGTATGTATGTACGTATGTATGTTTGTATGTATGTATGTATGTATGTGTATTTTATGTACGTATTGTATTATATGTATTAATATTGTATGTGTGTAAGGATTTTTGGAGCGGAGGCGGTCAGGTGCAGGCTGCAGACAGACACAGCAATCACATATCAAATAGCGATGATAGTAGTGATGATGATACTACCTCCTCTGCAACCTGCTGCAGACAGACACAGCATACATATCAAATAGCGATGATAGTAGTGATGATCATACTACCACTTCTTCCTCCTGCTGCAGACAGACACAGCAATGACATATCACATAGCAATGATCATACTACCTCCTCTTCCTCCTGCTGCAGACAGACACAGCAATTACATATCACATAGCAATGATAGTAGCAATGATCATACTACCTCCTCTTCCTCCTCCTGCAGACAGACACAGCACACATATCAAAAATAGCCATGATAGTAGTGATGATGATACTACCTCCTCTTCCTCCTCCTGCAGACAGACACAGCATACATATCCAATAGCAATAATAGTAGTAATCATGATACTACGTCCTCTTCCTCCTCCTGCTGCTCATGCAGACAGACACAGCACACATATCCAAGTGATGATGATACTACCTCCTCTTCCTCCTACTGCAGACAGACACAGCACACATATCCAATAGCAATCATAGTAGTAATAATCATATTACTAATGATAGTAGTAACGATCATACTACCTCCTCCTCCTCCTACTGCAGATAGACACTATCAAATAGCAGTCATAGTAGTAACGATCATACTACCTCCTCCTCCTACTGCTACTGCAGATAGACACTATCAAATAGCAGTCATAGTAGTAATGATCATACTACCTCCTCCTCCTCCTCCTCCTCCTGCAGATAAGACACAGCATACATACACAGCCAAACGATACCCGGGTATGATACCCGGGTATGATACCCTGGGGTATGCATACCCCCCTCATACCCCCTCATACCCATCATACCCTCCCCATACCCCTGGAGTATGATACTCCCCCCCCCCCCCCCCCCCCAAATATCCCCCCGATGTATTGGACAGGGGTATGAAATAGGGGTATCATACCTGAGTATGGGGGGGGGGGGGTATCGTTTGGCACAGGGGTATCATACCCCGGGTATGAGACAGGGGTATGGGACAGGGATATCATACCTCGGGTATGAGACAGGTATGGGACAGTGATATGAGACAGGGATATGAGACAGTGGTATGGGACAGTGGTATCAATAATGATATAATAAAATGAGATAATGATGATGATTATTTTAATAATAAGTTGGTTCCCGCTTTTATATTAATACATCTTTGATACCACTCCATTTCCAGGTGACTGATCATTGCTGATCTCTTCTGCTTCATACTCAGCTTCTACGAGTGGTAAGTATTTTATTACTATAGTGTTTGTGTAAAAAATAAAAATAATATTAATAATAATATTAATAATAATAGTGCTTCTAAGTCAATGGCGAATGCATTTCTGCACATGTGCCTCCATCGTCTCACCCGCGAGGGGAGTACGAAGATTTGACGACAGGCTCTACTGACACACCCGCAAGGCAGCTCCAAGCCTTCCAGACAGACCAATACTTTCAAAGAAAATATCCTTTAAAAATACTGGCACCGACGTGAATCGAACTGGCGACACGTCCCAGATGGTAGACCTTAACCACTGGGCTATCGCGGTGCCACTATTAATAATAATAATATTAATAATAATAATAGTGCTTCTCAGTCAATGGCGAATGCATTTCTGCACATGTGCCTCCATCGTCTCACCCGCGAGGGGAGTACGAAGACTCGATTTGACGATAGGCTCTACTGACACCCCCGCAAGGCAGCTCCAAGCAGCCTTAACTAGCTTCCAGACAGACCAATACTTTCAAAGAAAATATCCTTTGAAAATACTGGCACCGACGGGAATCGAATTGGCGACAGGTCCCAGATGGTAGACCTTAACGACTGGGCTATCGCGGTGCCACTATTAATAATAATAATAATAATAATAATAGTGCTTCTCTGTCAATGGCTGATGCATTTCTGCACATGCGCCTCCATCGTCTCACCCGTGAGGGGAGTACGAAGAATTGACGATAAGCTCTAATGACACCCCCGCAAGGGCAGTTCCAACACTTCCAGACGGGCCGGTATGTTCAATGAAAATACTGGTCCAGAAATAGACCGGTATGTTCAATGAAAATACTGGTGGCACCGACGGGAATCGAACTGGCGACAGGGCCCAGATGGTAGAACTTGACCACTGGGCTATCACGGTGTCCAATAATAATAATAATAATAATAATAATAATAATAATAATAATAATAATAATAATAATAATAATAATATTAATAATAATAATAATAATAGTGCTTCTCTGTCAATGGCTGATGCAAATCTGCACATGCGCCTCCATCGTCTCACCCGTGAGGGGAGTACGAAGAATTGACGATAGGCTCTCCCGCACGGGCAGTTCCAACACTTCCAGACGGACCGGTATGTTCAATGAAAATACGGGTGGCACCGACGGGAATCGAACTGGCGACAGTGCCCAGATGGTAGAACTTGACCACTGGGCTATCACGGTGTCCATAATAATAATAATAATAATAATAATAATAATAATAATAATAATAATAATAATAATAATAATAATAATAATAATAATAATAATAATACAGCCCAATGGCCTCAAGGCGTTAAACTGTGACGCCAACTCATAACCCTTTGGTGGTAGATGCTGAGGAGGAGGGTCGTTGCGCGCGTAAAAGATCTTAAACTCCGCATACGCTGGTTGATAGCCCAGGACCCAGCAGACACCAGATTGTTATGGGTGGGGTTTCGAGGCAGCTCTAGCAACCGCGCTTGGTGTATGCACTTGCACATTCGGTGACGTCTTGCAAGAGGTTGCTGGGACTGCGGAATAACCTCGGCTTAGTGCAGTCTTGCCCTCAGGAGCTCCATCGGTGGCCCCGATCATCAGGCAAGAGACTGACACGGGGGGGTGGAGGACCTCGAACAAGGGTATTGGAGGCTTATGTCCGTTGAGGATATGCCATTAGCTGCATTAGTACGCCTCAGATATAGTAAATAATAATAATAATAGTGCTTCTCTGTCAATGGCTGATGCATTTCTGCACATGCGCCTCCATCGTCTCACCCGTGAGGGGAGTACGAAGAATTGACGATAAGCTCTAATGACACCCCCGCAAGGGCAGTTCCAACACTTCCAGACGGGCCGGTATGTTCAATGAAAATACTGGTCCAGACGGACCGGTATGTTCAATGAAAATACTGGTGGCACCGACGGGAATCGAACTGGCGACAGGGCCCAGATGGTAGAACTTGACCACTGGGCTATCACGGTTCCATAATAATAATAATAATAATAATAATAATAATAATAATAATAATAATAATAATAATAATAATAATAATAATAATAATAATAGTGCTTCTCTGCCAATGGCTGATGCATTTCTGCACATGCGCCTCCATCGTCTCACCCGTGAGGGGAGTACGAAGAATTGACGATAAGCTCTAATGACACCCCCGCAAGGGCAGTTCCAACACTTCCAGACGGACCGGTATGTTCAATGAAGATACTGGTGGCACCGACGGGAATCGAACTGGCGACAGGGCCCAGATGGTAGAACTTGACCACTGGGTTATCACGGTGTCCAAATAATAATAATAATGATAATAACAATAGTGCTTCTCTGTCAATGGCTGATGCATTTCTGCACATGCGCCTCCATCGTCTCACCCGTGAGGGGAGTACGAAGAATTGACGATAGGCTCTAATGACACCCCCGCAAGGGCAGTTCCAACACTTCCAGACGGACCGGTATGTTCAATGAAAATACTGGTGGCACCGACTGGAATCGAACTGGCGACAGGGCCCAGATGGTAGAACTTGACCACTGGGCTATCACGGTGTCCATGATAATAACAATAATAATAATAATAATAATATATAATAATGTATCTCCTGCCAATTGCTGAGCCAAAAGGCCATGTGCATCCAGTCCTCCATTCCATAAGAAAAGTCTCCACACCAATCGGTGGAATAAAGGAAGTGACGGCATAGAACATTACTCTAGGAGCTTTATACCAATCAGCCCATTGAAAAGGACCAATGGCCTATGTACTCCCTTAATAATAATATATAATAATAACAATAATACTATGATAATAATAATAATAATAATAATAATAATAATAATGAGTGACAAGTATTCTATTCAGTAAAACAGTGCTTGCGTAAATAATAATACAATATAATAATAATGATGAGGGATATGGGAAGGGTTAGGAGGGGTATGAGATGTGTATGATATTAATACCTATATCTTCAATTAATTTTACAGTTTTGGAAAGATTTGGAACACTTTCCATTCTACCTAGAAAGTCGTTACCAAGCTGCATCTTGAAATAGAGAGAGCATGAGAGAGAGAGAGCCTAGGAGAGAGACTTAGATAGAATTGAATACTCATAAGATGATATATATGAAGTTGTAATATATATTAATAATGATAAACTGAGATAATGACGATGATAATTTTAATAATAAGTTGTGTACCGCTTTTGTTAATATACATATTTGATAGCACTTCAGTTCCATCTCTTCTGCTTCATACTCAGCTTCTACGAGTGGTAAGTATTTTATTACTAGAGTGTTTGCGTAAATAATAATAATAATAATAATAACTTTATATAATAACTTGATAATATTGTAATAATATATTAATAATAATAATAATAATAATAATAATAGTGCCTCTCTGTCAATGGCTGATGCATTTCTGCACATGCGCCTCCATCGTCTCACCCGTGAGGGGAGTACGAAGAATTGACGATAAGCTCTAATGACACCCCCGCAAGGGCAGTTCCAACACTTCCAGACGGGCCGGTATGTTCAATGAAAATACTGGTCCAGAAATAGACCGGTATGTTCAATGAAAATACTGGTGGCACCGACGGGAATCGAACTGGCGACAGGGCTCAGATGGTAGAACTTGACCACTGGGCTATCACGGTGTGCAAATAATAATAATAATAATAGTAATAATAATAATAATAATAATAATAATAATAATAATAATAATAATGAGTGGTAAGTATTCTATTAAAACAGTGCTTGTGTAAATAATATTATAATACAATAATAATGATGAGGGGTATGGGAGGGGTATGATATTTAAATTATACCTATCTATATCTTCGATTAATTTAATATTAATATTAAATTGTAATTATATTAATATTATAATTCTTTAATTTTTTCTACAGTTTTGGAAAGATTTGGAACACTTTCCATCCTATCTAGAAAGTCGTTACCAAGCTGCACAAACCCTGCTTGTGCTCTTGAGTTCGTGTTTTGAGATACGACTGCAGCTAGATTAGCGGTAGGATTAGATTTGGTATGTATCTGCCGCACCTGCCCTCCCATAGTGCGTTCGCCAGGCATAGTCCATATATTGCGTAGGCTACCTATCTCTTTCATAGTTGCAATGATATGCTCAACTGCATGGAAAACATAGGCATGATCAGTTGGAGGTAAGTTAGCTAGTACTAGCCTGCGTACATCTCTTTCCTTCACCTTCAAATCCTCTACATACTGACCTGTTATCATTATGGAGCCTTCACTACCAAACTTACTCTCAGGATCCATAGCACCAAAAAGCTCACACAACGCTGCCCATGTGTCATAAGCTCCACCTGTTAATCCGCCTGCAAACCATCAAAGAAAATGAGGGGTATGGGAGGGGTATGAGAGGGGTATGATACCTATATCTTTCAAATCGCTGTAGCAATTAACTGCGTACTTTATGCACTCGTGCATAGTCATGCGACTTTTGGTGCTCTTCGACTTGGGATCACCAAAAGGCACAGCAGTTGTTGAATAACCAGATTCTGCACAAAACCTTAACCACCTCTCATCTATTGCCTTCCAATGTTCTTGTTTTATCTTTAACAGATTATTTTTAGCCTTGTATCTTAATTTGATTGCTTTATCTATCTCATATTTTTCCTGTCTCTCTTCTTCGTTTCTTTTCTCTGTTGGTGTTCTGGGTTTATTTTTACATTTTTTAAAAGGTTGAATCGATATACTTCTTATTCCTTTGAACAAGGGCAACATATAACGCAAAACAATACCATAACCAATGCTATGCGCGAAATCTGCATCACATCTTCGTAAACAGGAGCGTTCCAACAAAAGCAGTGGACTTCTCCCTGTAAATCCGTTTATTTCTTCCCCACGCGCGTCAGCTGCAGCGCCAAACAGCTCATACTCATCTGTTGTTTTTCTCCTACACGGGGGTCGTCAACGAGCCAACTAACACGTTTCTTATCTCCATCTATTTGCTTTCCTCTGCATCAGCTGTAAGGGCAGCCTCGTACACTTTTGGGGCCGATATGACACATAATGTCACACATGGCTGGCGTGTCGGCACATATAGAGTAAATGTGCACTTTCTGTTCTACAAGTTCAGTGAAAGTCGCTTCGCACCATGGCCACGAATTACTTGGCTTTTCACCGTACGGCAAAATATCAAAAATTTCAGTGTTCCATTTTCTATTTCTATGTTGTTGTTCAAAGTCCATTACTCTACCAGTAGTTAGTGTTTGTGATTTTTTTTTAGCACGCTTACCCTTCTGTATTGGGGACGCATCCCATGACCAACAAATTGACAGCCAGTTTTTCACATCCTACATACAATTTTCGATGGGAATATGAATATTTGAAAAAAAGTAAAAAGTAAAAAAAACTTTTACTATTAATACTTGTAACTTTTTGAGAGCGAGAGAGAGAGAGAGGTGGGGTATGACAGGGGTATCATACCCGGGTATGGGACAGGGGTATCATACCCGGGTATCATACATACATCATCAATGACAGGTCCCGGTTCGACACTGGCAGCTATAGTGTCTTACGCTACATACATACATATATACATACATCTTTATCGACATCATATGGGACAGGGGTATGAGAGGCGGGGTATGGGACAGGGGTATGAGAAACGGGGTATGGGACAGGGGTATACGTAGAGAGGCGGGGTATGAGACAGGGGTATGGGACAGGGGTATGAGAAACGGGGTATGGGACAGGGGTATGAGAGGAGGGGTATGGGACAGGGGTATGAGAAATGGGGTATGGGACAGGGGTATACGTATGAGAGGCGGGGTATGAGACAGGGGTATGAGAAACGGGGTATGGGACAGGGGTGTGGGACAGGTGTATGAGAGGCGGGGTATGGGACAGGGGTATGAGAGGCGGGGTATGGAACAGGGGTATGAGACAGGGGTATGGGACAGGGGTATGAGAAACGGGGTATGGGACAGGGGTATACGTAGAGAGGCGGGGTATGAGACAGGGGTATGGAACAGGGGTATGAGAAACGGGGTATGGGACAGGGGTATACGTAGAGAGGCGGGGTATGAGACAGGGGTATGGGACAAGGGTATGAGACAGGGGTATGGGACAGCGGTATGAGAGGCGGGGTATGGGACAGGGATATGGAACAGGGGTATGAGAAACGGGGTATGGGACAGGGGTATACGTAGAGAGGCGGGGTATGGGACAGGGGTATAGGACAGGGGTATGGGACAGGGGTATGGGACAGGGGGTTGAGAAATGGGGTATGGGACAGGGGTATACGTATGAGAGGCGGGGTATGGGACAGGGGTATGAGAAACGGGGTATGGGACAGGGGTGTGGGACAGGTGTATGAGAGGCGGGGTATGGGACAGGGGTATGAGAGGCGGGGTATGGAACAGGGGTATGAGACAGGGGTATGGGACAGGGGTATGAGAAACGGGGTATGGGACAGGGGTATACGTAGAGAGGCGGGGTATGAGACAGGGGTATGGAACAGGGGTATGAGAAACGAGGTATGGGACAGGGGTATACGTAGAGAGGCGGGGTATGAGACAGGGGTATGGGACAGGGGTATGAGACAGGGGTATGGGACAGCGGTATGAGAGGCGGGGTATGGGACAGGGGTATGAGACAGGGATATGGGACAGGGGTATGAGAAACGGGGTATGGGACAGGGGTATACGTAGAGAGGCGGGGTATGAGACAGGGGTATACGTAGAGAGGCGGGGTATGAGACAGGGGTATGGGACAGGGGTATGGGACAGGGGTATGAGACAGGGGTATGAGACAGGGGTATGGGACAGCGGTATGAGAGGCGGGGTATGGGACAGGGGTATGAGACAAGCGGTATGGGACAGGGGTATGAGAGGCGGGGTATGAGAGACAGGGGTATGGTACAGGGGTATGAGAGGGGTATGACAGGCGGGGTATGAGAGGGGTATGCGAGGCGAGGTATGAGGGGTAGCTTATTGCAGAACGCGGGGCATAGTGGAATAATATTTAATCACAGACTAAGTCACTACCTTTACCTCTAGAGGCAAATTCTTCAAATAATCCTCATATCTAGGGCTGTCGATGGCGTCTCCAATACTCTCCAACGGCCGATCTCGAATGGACACATAACCAGGGACCCGCATTGCCTCAGCTTTCTTGTAGTCGCGCTCTTTTGCATCCACCAGGAGCGCACGTCTGGCTGGATGAGCGCGTAGTCCCTCGAGCCAGCCACGAATGCTAAAATCATTAACGGATATGGCGCGTGGGCACACACATGTACAGGGATGTCAGTGTTGCTTGGCCAGCGGCCACAACTTGTATATCCTTGGGTATGCGGAAAGATTAGAGAAACCAAGAATGCGACAAAATCTGATCTTCCTTAACCTTGCCGTAACAACAACAAGTTGTACATCCCTGAGTATGCGCTAATGCAAGCATGAGCCAGCCACGAATGCTAAAGTGATAGAGGATATAATGTGGTATGGCGGGAGATAGAGATTACTTCCTGTGATAAAAGCTGAGCGCGTCAGTCCTGGGGCGTCAACATGTTTGGCACGCTTCCACGCCGCTTCTGTGCCTCCAATACAACCCTTCCCGACACTGGTTCTGCAAACTTCCAATTTTTCGAACCCCCCGGTTCCTGCAACTTCCCGAATATCATAGATCAGTGTCTGGAGATTAGGCCAATTAATTCCGTCCGGGCAAATCAACACTCCTAGGATGTCCCATAACTTAATCGCAGCAGTCTTGGACACGGGAGGGTGCTTCTCTTTCCATCTCATCACCAGCTCGAACGCCTCAGCAATGGTCACGCCACCATGCTCTCCCATAGCCCGACCAATCAAAACCGATAATCGCGTGTACGGCTGATGTCGGCCCCGTTCCTCCCTGCCTCCATGCAGGCGTCCGGCGACGCGCTCCTTGGCTTCCCTGCGGGCACGACGCAGCTTCTTGGCCGACATGGCATGAAGATAATCTGCACAAACAAAAATACGAATGCGACCTCATATTACCCTTCCCATACCCCAATACACAGAAATTGGAAGCTTGTTGAATAAAGTGCTAGGGTTTCTGGGGCCGCATCGAATAAAAACTGGTGAGGTTTATTTTCTTTTTTTGTCCACACCAGCTTATTTTCGAATTGCCAGTAGCAAGAAATTGGGAGCTTGTTGAATAAAGTGCTAGGGTTTCTGTCCCGAATAATTTATCCAACACATATATCTAAGTAGTACCCCTCCTTAGTACAATTTATGCAACATAATAATAATTATGAATGCGACTTTGCGACCTCATACTCCTCCCATACCCCTCATACCCCATACATGGCATGAGGAGAACCTGCACCGACAAAAATACGAATGCGACCTCATACTATTACCCTCCCATACCCCACCCATACCCAAATACACAGAAATTTGGAGCTTGTTGAATCAAGTGCTAGGGTTTAAGTTTCAAGGAGAAAGGCAAGATGGCGAAGACGCTGATGATGCCAGCTTCTGGTTTGTCGCCAAGGAGACTCAGCTGCATATATCCAGGCAAATACAGTACTCACGATGTCGACATAGGCAGTCAACGATTATTCTCATCAAAATAGTGGATTTAACGTGGATTTAGGGAAGTCAGAGAAGAATAATCGTTGACATACACCCAGAGATGTTATTGTTGCTTGGTCAGCAGCCACAACTTGTAATATTAACTCTGTGTATTTGCTAATGCATCAGCAAGCCACGAATACTAAAGTAACTGGAACTGTCAGAGCCAGAGCAAGAGTCGGCGCGGCCTCATACCCCATACCCCAAATATGAATGCAACTTTGCAACCTCATACCCCTCATACCATATACCCCCATACCCCAAATATGAATGCAACTTTGCGACATCATACCCCCGCACGAGAGAGAGAGAGAGAGAGAGAGAGAGAGAAACCGTCAGAGAGTCCTGGAACTGTCAGAGCCAGAGCAAGAGTCGGCACGGTCTCATACCCCTCCCATACCCAATACACCATACCCCTCATATCCCAAATATGAATGCGACCTCATACCCCAACCATACCCCCGCACGAAGAGAGAGAAAGAGAGAGAGAGAGAGAGAGACACCGTCAGAGCGAGTACTGGAACTTTCAGAACCAGAGCAAGAGTCGGCGCGGCCTCATACCCTCCCATACCCCATACACCATACCCCAAATATGAATGCAACTTTGCGACCTCATACCCCAACCATACTCCCGCACGAAGAGAGAGAGAGAGAGAGACCGTCGGAGAGAGTACTGGAACTGTCAGAGCTAGAGCAAGAGTCGGAGATGGCGCCAGAGTCATCGTCCATGATATCTTGGTCACCTACTTGAAAGAGAAAGATGCGTTTTGCATCAACACTTGGTAGAAAAAAAGGCAACGGGAAGGATAAACTAGTAAGTAGCAGTAGAAGTAAATAGTAGTAGTAGTAGTAGTAGCCCCATACCCGTCCTATACCCTCCATACCCGCACAACAGGCTTGAGAGAGGAAGAGAGAGAGAGAGAGAGAGAGAGAGAGAGGGGGGGGGGGGGGGGAAGGGGGGCCGCCACACATACGTTAGACTACTACGTATACAGCTTTACAATTACATATACTCATAACACAACATAATAATATATATCACCGCGCAATATATCTAAGCAAAAATATTAATTTTAATAACTATAATACAATATTAATACTGAGCCGCTGAATACATTTTAATATTAATATCTTCCTT
>WBZZ01006573.1:682500-685000 GCA_019918135.1 Paulinella micropora | reverse complement strand
TGGCCTATGTACTAATAATAATAATAATAATAATAATAATAATAATAATAATAATAATAATAATACTATATCTAAGGCGTACTGATGCAGTTAATGGCATATCCTCAACGGACATAAGCCTCCAATACCCTTGTTCGAGGTCCTCCACCCCCCCGTTTCAGTCTCTCGCCTGATGATCGGGGCCACCGATGGAGCTCCTGAGGGCAAGACTGCACTAAGCCGAGGTTATTCCGCAGTCCCAGCAACCTCTTGCAAGACGTCACCGAATGTGCAAGTGCATACACCAAGCGCGGTTGCTAGAGCTGCCTCGAAACCCCACCCATAACAATCTGGTGTCTGCTGGGTCCTGGGCTATCAACCAGCATATGCGGAGTTTAAGATCTTTTACGCGCGCAACGACCCTCCTCCCCAGCATCTACCACCAAAGGGTTATGAGTTGGCGTCACAGTTTAACGCCTTGAGGCCATTGGGCTGAATACTAATAATAATAATAATAATAATAATAATAATAATAATAATAATAATAATAATAATAATAATAATGATAATAATACTGATAAGGGGTATGGGAGGGTACGGGAGGGGTCCCGGTATGAGAGGGGTATGATACACATATAATAATATTATAATACTAATAATAATAATAATAATAATAATAATAATAATAATAACAAGCCCTATTTGAGATGTAAAAAAAAGCCGCCACTCCCAATTCGGATACCTGAGGTAATCGGGAAGCAACCGAGGATTGCCACGCGAGTAAGTAATGTAGCGCCTTCGGGTCTGCTACCTTACCGAAACCCGTGGGTCCGTGTTGTTGCTACCATCTCTACTGGTACCGATGCCGGAACCGGCCGGTGTCAACAGACACCTGCCCACAGTTGACACCCGATCTCACTGGGCAAGACAATAATAATAGTAATAATAATAATAATAATAATAATAATAATACTATTTACTATATCTGAGGCGTACTGATGCAGCTAATGGCATATCCTCAACGGACATAAGCCTCCAATACCCTTGTTCGAGGTCCTCCACCCCCCCGTGTCAGTCTCTCGCCTGATGATCGGGGCCACCGATGGAGCTCCTGAGGGCAAGACTGCACTAAGCCGAGGTTATTCCGCAGTCCCAGCAACCTCTTGCAAGACGTCACCGAATGTGCAAGTGCATACACCAAGCGCGGTTGCTAGAGCTGCCTCGAAACCCCACCCATAACAATCTGGTGCCTGCTGGGTCCTGGGCTATCAACCAGCATATGCGGAGTTTAAGATCTTTTACGCGCGCAACGACCCTCCTCCCCAGCATCTACCACCAAAGGGTTATGAGTTGGCGTCACAGTTTAACGCCTTGAGGCCATTGGGCTGGAACTCTGTTTAGCAAGTGTGACTAGGTTTTTTCATCGGGATTTCCCTCAAATATGTCACAGTCAACACTCCAAGGCAGATTTACTATATCTGAATAATAATAATAATAATAATAATAATAATAATAATAATAATAATAATAATAATAATAATAATAATAATAATAATAATAATAATAATAATAATAATAGTAATAATAAAACACCGAGTCATGTTTGTGTGCAGAAAAGAGAAATTCAAAGCCGTATACCAATGCGAACCACATCGGCGAATGCAACATCGTCTCGGGCGCCACTGTCCAGCCTGGACAGGACAACGAGGACACCGAGGACGAGGACAAGGACGAGGAGGAGGAGGGGGGGAGAGGGAAGAAAAGTAAATCTAAAAACAAGAAGTCAGAGCAAATCAAAGTCCTGAAAAAAAAGTCAAAAACTGAAAAAAAAAATCATAGCAAAGACAAAGCCAAACAAAACACCCGAGGGGGAGCCGGAACCGTCACCAAAGAAGGAGGAGAGAAGGACGCAGAGGAAGAGCAGGAGCAGGTGGAGCAGGCCGCAGACGCAGAGACAGCGGTCGAAACCATCGATTTTACCTCTCATACCTCTGTCTCATACCCTGTCCCATACCCCTATCTCTCTCTCTCTTTCTCTCTCTCTCTCTTGATGCAGGTCGTCGATTTTACCAAGGTCACCTCAAAGGAGAGCGAGAAGGCAGGCAAAAAGCACAAGACGGAGACCCCAACAAAAGAGAGGGGTAGTGAAAGCAAGGATGGATGGGATTGGGTGATGCAGCATGAAGGGAAAGAGTTGCGTGGCTGCGTTCTGAAAAACTTTCCCAGTTCCGGTGTCGCGTTGGTCTCGGTAGTACCCTTGTACCCCCGTCATACACTTATACTCCGCTCATACCCCATACCCCTCTCATATCCCTGTCATACCCCTCTCATACCCCGCCCTGTATGTGTTTGATACTGTGCAGCTTGACGAGAGGGTGCCGGAGATGGTGGGGCAAGAAGGTGTCCTTGTTAGCATGGACCCGTTGAACGATCCGAGCTTGAGAAGAAAATGAGCGTGGCAGATTTCAAGGTGGTACAGGCACAAGAGAAATCTGGTCTTGTAAAAGATGCTTTTTGGTGG
>WBZZ01006573.1:605000-665000 GCA_019918135.1 Paulinella micropora | reverse complement strand
ATAAGACAGATAAGACAGATTAGACAGATTAGACAGATAAGACAGATAAGACAGATAAGACAGATAAGACAGATAAGACAGATAAGACAGATAAGACAGATAAGACAGATAAGACAGATAAGACAGATAAGACAGATAAGACAGATAAGACAGATAAGACAGATAAGATAGATAAGACAGATAAGACAGATAAGACAGATAAGACAGATAAGACAGATAAGACAGATAAGACAGATAAGACAGATAAGACAGATAAGACAGATAAGATAGATAAGACAGATAAGATAGATAAGACAGATAAGACAGATAAGACAGATAAGACAGATAAGACAGATAAGACAGATAAGACAGATAAGACAGATACGATAGATGGTACACTTGTTGCTGCAGAGACCAGACAGGACAAGATAAGAGAGATCAGATAGATAAGATAGATAGGATAGATAAGATAGGTGATAAGATGTACTTGATGCTGCAGAGAGCAGACAGGAGAGACCAACACGCTGCACACACACAGACATGTACTTACATACATACATACATACATACATACACAAGCACACGCAGATACACACGCAAATACACACACACACACACATACACACACGCAAAGAGAAAATAAAATGAGAAAGAGAAAGAAAATGAGAGAGAGCAAGAGAGAGAGAGAGAGAGAGAAGAGAGAGAAGAGAGAGAGAGAGAGAGAGAGAGGACGGTGTGTGTCTGGTTGGCTGCTTTCGGCCGTTGACGTTCCTTCTCCAGCTGTGGACGTACATCACATACATAACACATACATAACACATACATAACACATACATAACACATACATAACATTAACGACTTCTCATGCTTTCTAGATACATATCATACATAGCACATACATAACATAGATAACGCATACATAACATACATAACATGCACGACTTGTCATGCTTTCTAGATACATATCATACATAGCACATACATAACACATACATAACACATACATGTCACATACATAACATGCACGACTTGTCATGTTTTCTAGATAGATTATTATCACACATAGCACATACATGACATAGATAACACATACATAACATACATAACATATTATTACGACTTCTCATGCTTTCACGATACATATCATACATAGCACATACATCACATAATTCAATGTGGCATATTATAACATGCACAACGACTTCTCAATCTATGCTCCCTGGTAGGTAGGTAGGTAGCCATGTAGGTAGGTATGTAGCGTAGTTGTGTGAGTTTGGTGGTCAGTGTGTTAAAGAGGTAGGCCGCTTGCAGCCTCATAGCTAGATAACACAACTACCCTATCTAGTAGTATCAGTACCCTACCTACCTGCCTGCCTACCTACCTGCCTACCTGCCTGCCTGCCTGTCTGCCTGCCTGTCTGCCTACCTGCCTGCCTACCTACCTGCCTGCCTACCTGCCTGCCTACCTGCCTTACCTGTTGTACACGGCCTACCGCTTGCAGCCTCCTAGCTAGATAACACAACGACCCTATCTAGTAGTATCAGTACCCTACCTACCTACCTACCTACCTACCTGCCTGCCTGCCTGCCTGCCTACCTACCTACCTGCCTACCTAGCGGTATCATCATGACGACGAACAGCACAAGTGGCACTTTGTAGTATCCTTGAACCGCCCCTCTTAAATCTGCAAGCACACCCGCATCGGTAATTGCTTTTCTTTCCGCTACGGTTCCAATTTCAACTTTTCCAGCATTACACTTTTGAAGCATACTACCAGAATTACCTGTTTTCTTATCATCATCATAAGCACCATGGTTTTCAAGTGCCATAAATTTTTCACATTTAACTTCAGGTTTCCATATCACCTTAGTGTAATTACCCACATGTTGAAGATTACACAGATACTGCCCGCTTCGGCTTCGCAGTTCAATAGTTTTAATCATAGACAGACAATCCATATAAATACGATTGTAGTGGCCAGCACCTGCAGCAGTAGGAGTATAAGTAAATCGCAACACCGACCTTGCAAGGTTCAAAGGACGGGTAGGAATTTCAAACGTGCTTTCCATACCACCAGCAGTAGTAAGCGTGACATTTGCCGACCCTTCACGGCTAGTAAGTTTGTTCAATTCATACTTGCCAGTGAGCAGTTCCTTAGTCTGATGGACTAGTTCTCCTCCATATTGGACAGGCATTTTTTGTTTTGTTTTTGAAGCAGTGTAAATTAACTAATTCACCAGAATATATAATAGTATTAAAAAAATATAAAAAAATCAATTAACTAATTGATTTTTGCTATAACACAAAAACTAGTTTTTGTTTATAATTCTAAAATTACCCTACCGCGATTTCAACAAATTGAAAAATGAATTAAATAAACTAAAATAATTAGTTTCACGATAAACCAATAAAGTCATAACGATACCTAAACCATTAAGATTAATGGCTTGGTCGTTTTCGTCCGTCAAGTAAAATCTAAATACATTGTTTGAATTAGTGGACAATGTTTTTCCGTATTCACTACCAGAGCCGTCGTAAATGACAGAACCAAAAGGAATTTCGTTGGCTGTATATATTTCTTGAAGCACATGATTATCACCTTCATTCACCAAATCAGATTGAAGATACAGAGTTTTTTCACCAGTTAAAATAATTACATTTGGTGATTTAATAAAACTATTAGCGAAGAAATATGTTGAGTTTCTATCAAACCCCATTACCTCGTGAATACGGGTATCACCATCAAATATAAACCGCGGTTGAATACCTCCGTTATTTGAAACACTGAATGTTAATTTACCATCCTCTGGTTCTGTGTTTGTATTGTTGCTTGAGACAACATAAGTATAGTCATTCGGACTTTCCGTCGTCAGTACCTCGGCCAGTTTATTTTTTAAATTGTTCATTGTGTAGTTTCCCTCAGGTATCGTAATTAAAGCCTCATACCCGTCTTCGGATAATGTAAAGGTATTGTACGGACTGGCGACCGAGTAATACGATTTTGGAATGTAAATATGAAGAATTTTACAATGTGTGGGATTGTCTAACCCCTTCATATTGACTTCGTGTGTAAAGTCGCTGTCTGTTCCCGTTATTCTATTTTTACTATTTATGTAATAGATGGAACTTGACCTACCACCTTTGTAATCCATTGCGATATTATTATAGATAAATATCTTTTATAAAAAGGTGTCAAAGCCATACCCATTCTGTGCTTTTAATTTTACCGCTTCTTCTTCTTTTAAGTCTGTATAGCCACTAGCAAACTTAAACCGGTTTCCTTTCGCCCGCTCCATTAAAAACCTCATACTATGCCAACCACACGTGTCTGAGGTGTTTGATTGATTTTTAACCTTATTTACTTTCATTAATAGATATGTGCTTGGGTGGCTTCGGTCAATTAGTTATTTCATTTGTTGTTGGAAGTCTTCAGTAGGTTCATAAAGTGCTAAGGGGTCATAGACTTCAACACTCCTGTCTTTATCTAGACTTATCCAAACGGCGATCCAATGAGACCCCGCTTGTTTGTGATTGTCCAAATTCATAATAAATCCGTATCGCTTTCTGCTTCCGGGCTTCAACTTGTAGATTTCATCACTGGCTATCGCTCCGAGATACCATCCATATTTTTTCATTATGTCGTCTATTTCATTGGTCATTAGTCCCCGCCCCTCACCCTGTTGCTCTTCTGGCTGTTGCTCGTCTGTCTGTGGTTGCTCTGGCTCTGCTTACTGTGGCTCCTCTTGCTGTGGCTCCTCTGGCTGTGGTTGCTGTGGCTCAGGCTGTGACTCTGGTTGCTGTGGTTGCTCTGGCTGTTGCTCATTTCTATATTTATTTATAAGAGCATTAACATAATCTTTTTTTCTCATTGAATGAACCCATTCTTTTCGTGATAAATACTTTTTAATGTTTTCTACGGAAAACACTTTATTAATCAAATCTTCTAAACCAGTTCCCGTTTGTAATCCCAAATATTCTGCGAGTTTCTTTTTTACTTCGTCCTTATTTTGTCCTACATCTATTTTATGTTCTACAATTTTGTCTATTATCCATGATGCCCTTTGGTTCCAACCTTTAACATCGTGGCCTTCATTTTAAAGTTTATCCTTTAATGCTTCACCAAGAATTTTAATAGTAAGTCTTTTCTCAATATTACTATTCGACAATCCATTCTTTAACATTGCTTTGCATTTAGCCTCCTCTAGTTGGTTTCCTATATTTTTATTTAATGCTTCATGTGCTCCTAGCATTTTTTTCATATCATCTCTTGTTATTTGTTGCTTTTGAAATTCTTTTATTCTTTCTGCTATACTTTGTATTTTACTAGGATCCAATTATCTATATCTGCTTGAGTAAAAACTCCAGAATTTGTGATTAATTTTTTATTGTCTTCAAATTCTTTATTTGGCTTAACTTTTACCTCTGGCTGTGCCTGTTGTTCTTGTGGCTGTCCCTGCTGTGGTGGCATAATATATTGATATTGAACTGGTAATGCTTGTATCCTATTTTTTCTGTCTTCTTCATATTTTACATCTTCTATGAGTTTTTGCTCCCTTTTTAGTTCTCTGGCTTTTTGTTCTTGTCGTTCATTAATATCTGCTAGTTCTCTTTTGTGTTCCCTATCCATTATCTCTTGTCTTTCCTTAGCATCTGCTATGTCTTTTCTTTCTTGCCTCGTCTAAATCCTCCCGTGCCTTTCTTTCTTTTTTCTCTATGGTTTCAATACCTTCATACTTTTCCTTTCTGAGTTTGTCTAAGTGGTCTTGAATTGCTGTTCTCGTATTCTGCTCAATCTCAGACAGGCTCTGGACTTTTCTTAAATCCTCCTTTTTGGTAGTCCGCTTTGCTTTTGGTCTGCTTAAGTATTTCATAAAAAAGTTTAACAATTTGAAGTGTGCTCATATCATTTGTTTTCTTACCGAAATTAAGATGATATTTTTGACCCTTCTGGATAATATAAGGCCACCCGCTTTTATTTCTATAAACCCGCGGGGTCTTACCTTAGGCTTCCTTGTTTTTTTGGTTTTAGCAACCATTGTATATTAACAAAAAATATTTTCAATTGATATTTTAGAATTGCGTTTCGTGCTGTCACACTCTCACTTATTCTAAAACATCGTTTTCGATGTTTATCAACAAACGAGAATGAGCGAAGCGAATGAAAGTGTAGTTGATAAATATCATTTAAAACTTCAAAGCCCCACGACCGCTCTGCCTACCATACCCAAGTTTTGCAGCGGTAGTCCCGATACGAGACGCATATGGAACCCCGACATCACCAAGGGCATTCGCAGTCTTTGAAATAATCTTGTTATCGCGAAGGAATTTATTAACAGCAATTGCTGTCTTACCTACCTTGGCCCAGTTAATTTTACCGCCAGCCTGTCCCTTGCCTCCTTGCTTCTTCTTACGACCAGTCTTCTTTTTGCCTCCAGCCATTGTGCTTGAGTTAATTGTTCGTTTGCCGATTGTTGGAATGACTTCAATACGAGTTGTTTTAACTACCATAAAAGATAGTGAAATATATAATACAGAAAAAATAATTATAAAAAATCAATTAATTGATTTTTGCTATAACACAAACGAAGTTTGTTTATATTTATAATTTTTTTATTTTAATCTGAAGTTGAAGTTTTTTCTTAACTCATCATCTACACTTGAAACATAAAGAAAGTTAAATCTCTCCTTTGTAGTCGTGATACTTTTGAAGAAAATAATCAAAGTCAAAAGATAAGTCTAAGTGTTTATACACGAGTTCCATTTTGTCTTGAGACTGGCCCGGAAAGATTAACAAATAATCTAACTGCTTAATGGCTTCTGGCCGTAGGTCATTCAAATACTGACTAGACATAATCGCTTTACTTTTATAGTGTCTGTTCTTTTTCAACAAATCGCTTACGGACTTATCTCTTAATCCGCTCCCTAAATCGTCTAAAACAAAAACAACCTCTGGTGAAATATACTTACTTGGTCTCTCTTTCTTCTCACCTCCTTCTTCTTTTTTCTTTTCCTTTCCGAAATAAAGAAATTGTGGTTTCTCTATTTCCTCTTTGTCCTGTTTTACTTATCCTTCGTGTTGCTCGTCCTGTCTGTTCAGTTTGTCAAGTTCATAGTCTATCACATTTACACCATCTGATTTGAGAAATGTATAAATTGCCATTGGGTTTCCCCTGTTCTTAAAGTGCTTTACCATTGCTTTATAATTTTTTTAATGTAGTCCTTGTGTATTGTTGAAGCAATCATGACAATACGGGTTTTTCTGTCTGTAGTCCGTTTCAGTATTTCAAAGAGTGCTGTCGTTTTCCCGCTCTTCTTACGGGCTAGCAGAAATATATTTGCATACGGCTCATTGAATAATTTATAACCTTTTGCTTTTTTGTTTCCATCCCCCTCTTGTTTTACAGGCTTCACCTTGACATTATTGATTTTTTGCATCGTGTATACTCTAAGCAAGAAATTCCAAACACACAACAATTCTTCCCGCTAAATTTCCTGTATCAATATTTCCGCTGTCAGTTTCAAGGACTTTAAATGTATATTGTCCGTCCGTCCATCCAACGACACCTAAATTATAACTAAGGTTTGAAATGTTTGCTATATTACTATCAGCGAATGTGCCGATAATTCCAATTCTGTCCATATAAAGAATTCTGGTTTTGGTTTCCGTCTGGTCGTTCGTATAATGAATAAACTTAACATTCATTTTGGTCGGTGTGAATGACATTTGAATATTTTTATTACATGTTTTGCTTCCAACAAAATCATTGCTCAGAAAAATAATCTTTGGTATTTATAGTCAGCCATGATTATATTACTGATGATAAACTTTTTAATAACAAAAATATTTTCGCGGACTGCCTGCGACTTTTACTCACGGGTAAGCGAAAAAAAGAATGAGAGTTGTGCTTATTGTATAAAGCAAGGAATAGAAACTAAATTTAAATGTGTTTTCATAAATAACGGAAATAATATGTGTCGTAGTTTTGATGAAGCAATTCCTTTAATCTGTGCCGGCGATAGTTCTTGGTATAGGACACATATATATGAATGCGATAATTTATGATTTAAAGATAGCGATAATAAACGATATAAAAGGATGCCAGATTATAAACAAGGTAAAATATATGCTATTAGGTCATATCAAACGGAGCAAGTGTATATTGGTTCAACAACTCAACCATTATACAAAAGACTTTATGCTCATAAATTAAACTACAAAATATGGATGAAAGGAGAATATGATTACACTTCTTCATTTGAAATCGTCAAATATGATGATGCCTTTGTTGAATTAATTGAAGATTATCCGTGTGAAAATGTAGAACAATTAAGAAAGCAAGAAGGAGAAATAATAAGACAGAATGAGAATTGTACAAATAAATATATTGCAGGAAGAGCGATGAAAGAATGGGTTGCAATAAATAGAGAAGACTTAACACAAAAATGTAAAGAATACAGAGAACGAAATAAAGAACATTATTCAGAAAAAAAGAGAATGGCGAGGACAAAATAATGAAAAAGTCAATGAATATTTTCGTCAATATTATCATAAAAGAGGAAAGGTTAAATGCGAGTGTGGTATAAATGTTTCAGTAGGTTATTTAAAAATTCATAAATCAAGACAAATTCATTATGATAATATGATAGGATTATCATCCTTTGGCATTTAATTTATTTTTGGAGACGGACAGATTATCCAAATAAGAAGCGTAAGCACACCTATAAACGTGTTAGCATTAGCACAACTGATTGTCGGGTCGCTCAATCTAACAACACACAAAATGATTATGCTACATATAACTGTCATCTGAACAGCATATTTAATTAATCTTGCATCTGTCCTTTCTTTAAAGCAACAACATCGCCACTCATCGTTTATCTCGTGATCTAATTCTTTTTCTTCATTCTTCAATGAAATATCCAAAACACGATTTTTTAATTCTGGTGTTAGTTCGCCATCTGCCATATCAATGAGTGGAGGTGGAGGGTGTAATCTAGGGGGCATTGTAATTACGGAGTTCTGCTAATTGGTTTTTTTAATCGGCTATATCATTAGTTAGATTATTATTTTCTTTTTCTAAATTAACTACCTTTTCTGATAATTGTTGAACCGCTTTAATTAATAGTGCTATAAATTCGGAATAACCTATACCATAACCGACATCACCACTATCAACACATTTAACATCTTCTGGATTAACACTCACACCTTTCAATTCGCATTCTTTTCTTTGCTTTGGACACGGAACCATAATTGTTTCTTTTATAAAACCGCCAAAATCTAGCATATTCATTTCTATTAGTATTTCTTCTAATTCCTGTGCTATTAAACCCGTTCTCTTTTTCTTGTTGTCGTCAATCATACGATAGCAGACTGGATTTAACTTATTAATAAAATCTAAGCCTAAGCATTCCTTTATATCTTCTTTTTTTCTCCTGTCTGAATATTGAATTGGATTAGACAATACCCATAATGTCCATCGCTTGCTTTCAAAGACATTAAAGCAGTATTTGAACTATTCTCCCATATAAACCCACTCGAGGAAGAATTATTCACTCTAAATCTAATAGCATAAGAAGTTAATCCTCCGCCTACTCCTCCTGCTGGTGCTGTTCCTCCACTTAATGATTTATTTGCTCCAGACTGAGACATATAAATCCCCCATGCTGAATCACCGGTATCCCAAATAAACATTCCTCTCGCATTCGTCCCGTCTGTTTGTCCTTGAATTCCTCTTTTCGCTCCATTATTAGTTGTGGTCGTTAGCACCCCAGAATATGTAATTCCCGCACTAGCCGTTATCAATCCTTTTGTCCATAAAGTCCCGTTTGCCCCATTTAATGACATTAATAATTGTTCATTAGAATTTTCCCACACAAAAGCAAAACCAGACCTAAATCTTATAGCAAAGCCTGAAATATCGTTGCCTGCAACCGCAGAACCTCCAGATAGACTTTTACCTGCCCCTGGCTGAGCCATATAAATCCCCCATCCTGTGTTGTCTGTATCCCACAGAAATATACCCTGTCCAGTTCCTCCATCTACTTTATTTTGAATAGATAACTTGCAACCGCCATCTGCTGTTAATAATCCGCTTGCCGTTAATGTTGTTGTAGTCATGCCAGCAGTTGAAGTGATTGATGTTCCCGTTATTGTTCCAGCACTTGTTATGTTGTTTGAATTCATATCAAAAGCACCATAAAACCGCATACCGCCAGCATTGTTAAAACGGACAATGTCAGACGAAGCACTTTTATT
Organism: Paulinella micropora; assembly: GCA_019918135.1. Classification (NCBI taxonomy): domain Eukaryota; phylum Cercozoa; class Imbricatea; order Euglyphida; family Paulinellidae; genus Paulinella; species Paulinella micropora. The sequence goes on along the minus strand of WBZZ01006573.1, from coordinate 655,761 downwards.
ATCCAAAAGTTTTGAAATATAAAGACCTGCTCCTTTTACATCAAATGCTACATTAGTGAATACATAACCCCTTTGGTTCGCGGTTCCACTTGTAGCAGTATTTAGAGTAAATAAGAAATATTGATAATCGCCAGTTGTCTGCGAAAAGAATATATCTCCTCCATTTTGGTTCAATATCCTTGCCCCATTATATGTAATATTTCCACCATTAATGATAACTTGATTATTAAAATCAGCCGTTTGTGTTAAAGTTAGATATTTTATTACGGTGCTCGTCCCGTTGAATGTTTTTATTCCTGTTATCGTTTGGTCTGTTGTTAGTTTCACACAATTGTCATCCAGATATTGCCTATTTACCGCTTCATTCGCATTTTGTGGTGCTCCTAGATTAACAATCCGACTGCTATTACAATCTAATCCAGTAGCATTAAACCACGAAACAATCGTCCCATCAATAATAAAACTTATTTTTTTCGCAGAAATTTCAAAGTTGTAATATGTTGCAGATTTCATATCCAAACTAGCAATTGACCCGATATTACTTGTAGAATTGAAAACAATGAATGTTCCCTTTGTTGTTGAATTGATTGAATTTTCCGTTATTTCACCAGTGCTATATGTCTTAATTCCTGCTATGGTTTGGTTTCCTGAGATTTTAACTGCCAAGGTATAAAGAACAGAAACATCCACACCATCAACAAGATTTACATTTGTTATGCTTTGGTTTCCCATATTTAGCCCTCCTGTCATACTAGCTGTGCCGTCTAATCTAAGAAAGGGCGAGTTTGTGTTTCTCCATTGTCCAGTGCTATAAATGAGTAGTTGATTATCTGATGCTGTTGTTATAATCACATCGCTATGTGTATCAATACTTCCACTCGCCGACACTTTCGCGTTGTTGGAGTCGTGCTCTGATAGCCATAGACATACCATTTAGTTGACCTACGTTTGTTATGTTTTGACTTTTTATATCAATCCTCGCACTCGCATTTATTATACTGCTAAATGTTTTAATTCCTCCTATGGTTTGGTCTCCTGTTAGTTTAACCACCGAACCATCAACTGCGAGATTAGCGAGATTAATTCCATTATATGTAAAAGCACCTGAAATAGCATAACCACTCATATTTAGTGCTCCCCGTCTAATCTCAGAAAGGGTGGTGTGGTGTTTCTCCATTGTCCTGTGCTATACATAAGCAGTTGGTTATCTGCTGGGAGGCCTGATATTGTCACATCGCTGTGGCTATCTATACTTCCACTCGCTGAAACTTTATCATTATAATCTTGATGCTCAAATATCCATTCATCAACATTTTTGGTATTTAGTAAATTTACTCCTGTTATATTTTTCCTCCCCATACTAATATTGCCGAATTCATCAACATTTATCGGAAATGTTTTATTTACCCAGTTTATTGAATTATATGTTAGATAACTATTCATCGCTATCGGCGCGGTTATAACCACATCTGGAAGTGTATCAATTGAACCAAGGTCTGTATTCTTCCATTTGCCTTCTACATCGTTGTAAGTTAAGTATTGTCCGCTCGCTTGTGCAAATATGTTTGTGTCTATCAAATTATATAAACTGGTTTGGTGCGGATGGGAAGTATTGCTTCTGTGTTGAGTTGAGGCTTTGACTTCGTCGTTTTCCCTCACTCGTTGCTCTGTATAGTATAAATTTTTTCCTTCTTTGATGTCCGTCGTTGATTTTAAAGCGAGACGTGTGTCAAATCGCGCATCTGTATAATAAAGATTTATTGGGTCGGAATCCTCTGGCACTCTGTCTGTATTCAGACCGACTATGTTTGTGTTGGTAAGGTCAAGGTTAAGTATATTTAGACTATCAACAGCCAACTCATTAAGGCCGAGTAATGATTTATATTGCGACATTGTATATTAATTATTTTTAATTTTTAATTTTTGTTAAATTATACTAACAAAAATACAATTATTTTGTGTAATATCATTCGTCGGTAAACAATGCAGTCAAAAGAGGCTTCACAAGAAAACTGGAAGAAAGCAGTTCAAGCAAACAGAGCAATGCTGAACGTAGAAAGGACGAGTGGGCACGTGAAAGGCTTCGTAAAAAAGGAGAATTAAAAGAAGCATCAGTGGAAGAACTTATTGAGACAGATGCTGAAGTTGGTGTTGCGAAAGAAATACTTAAAAGTCCTGATATTGAAGATGAATCAAGCGAAAGCGATAGCGAAATTGATATGTCTGAGGTTATTGCAAATCATATGCTTAGAAAGATAAAAAAGAATGCTAAAAAGCCCAAGAAGAAAACCGCAAAGAAAGCACCACAGCCCAAGAAGCCTGAGAATGACAGCGAAGAAGAAGAAGAAGAAAGTGAGAGTGAAGAAAGCGAAGATTATGAAACAACAGGCGTAAAACAGAGAGGCGGTAAAAAACGAAGCGAAAAAATATCAGTTAATGTATATAACAATACACCAAAGAATAAAGAAAAAAGTAAGGAAGCAGAAAAGATATTTTTGAAATTCTAATGATATTCATCAACTTCACTTTCATTCGTTTCACTCACAAGTCCCGAAGGGACGTTGTGACGCTGCTCACATTCTCGTTTGTTGATGAACATCGTAGGTAGGTGATATTAATTTAAAATGAAAAAAAAAAAAACGATGTTTATGAATAAGAGAGAGTGCGTAGCACGAAGCGCGATTCATAAATATCAATGGAAGAACGGACAAACACTGCTCCAGAATTATTTCGTCAGACTAAGCCTAGGACTAGAGGGACTACAATATGGGCTGATAAGGTATTAGATATGGTTAATATTGATTTAATGGATATGAGTAAGGTTGCTACAAAAAATAAAAATTATAATTTTGCCCTTATTTGGATTGATATTCATAGTCGTTATGCCTATGCGATACCTATAAAAATAAATTTTCAGCCACCGTTTTAGATGCTATCAAGAAATTACCAAAGCCTAAAGCATACATATCGGACAATGGTGGGGAGTTTAAAGGTGCTGTTGGTGAGTGGATGAGAAATAATGGTATTGAACAATTTATGGTTGAAGTAGGCGATCATAATTCGTTAGGTATTGTTGATAGATTTGTTAGAACACTAAGAGAAAGATTACACATATTATGGGCTTTTAATCGTAATTTTGATTGGATAAGTTATATTGAAGATGTTGTTTATTATTATAACAAGAAAGAACATTCAGCGATTAAGGCGGCACCAATTGATGTATTTAAAGGAAATGATATTAGCCAACAACATAGATATGTTGATAAATATTTATTTGGTTTCAAAGAGGGAGACAGAGTTAGAAAATTAAACAAGAAACACATTATAGAAAAGGGAGGAAAGACATGGAGCAAGCAAATCTACACAGTCAAAGCCCGTAAGGGATACCGGATTGTATTAACAAATGATGATATAGTGCCACCACGACATTTATTAAAGACAGATGCAACTAACGAACCGGAAGAGATAGATATTAATAAAGAACTAAAGCAACTAACTAAAGAAAAACAAACAAAGCATTTACTTAAACGAGAGGAGATAGACCATTTGAATACACAGGGACCTTAGTGTGTATGTAGTACCCCTTCACCGCTGACCAAAAATGAAACACACGGATGACCCCCTTAGAATCAATGGTTACGAAATAAACTTTAGCCTCTTCAGGGCTCTTCATGAATTTCGCCTCGACCCTGTTATTCCCTGGCTTGATGAAAACAAGGTCTGGTGTCTTGTTATCGTTGACAAACTCGACGAAACACTTACTTTTTTCACGATGCTTTAGTGGGGATAGCACCTGGGCTTCGTGTAGTTGTATTGCATTTAAAGCATTTGAAACAGCACCAACATCCTCCTCTTCGTCTTCGTGAAGTGGGCGTTTCGCGTCGGGAGTGGTCGGCTCTGCGGTCGGCTCTGCGGTCGGCTCAGCTGGCTGATTGTCTGGCTTCTTCTTTGGGGGCATTGTACCTGCCCACACACCAAAAAGCACAAAAAACATGTGTGGGCAGTGCCTTGAAGCAGTTTTTTTATATTTCGTAAATAAATAAATAAATAATTTTTTTGTTGAAAATAGTCAAGTATAAGTGTGCTTTTATGTTGTAGTGAAATGTGTGTCGTGTTCATTGATGATAAGTGAGCAGGTAGGCAAACAGCACAGATCACACAACCATTTTACTCCATGGGCTCTCACTGCATTAACATACAACTTATACTTAACTATAACTTCATCAAATGTATCACCTTGTTCAATTAAATTACGTGCGAAATTTTCCTCTTGGCGAGACATTGGAAATTTATTTTTTTCTAACCACTTTTCCAAAAATGCTATTTCTTTCTTAGTCTCTTTTTCTTTTCTAAGTCTCTGCCTCTTAACTTTTCTCTCTTCTTCCATTCGTCTTTTGTCTTCTTTTAGTTCCTCATCTCTCTGATTAATTGCTTCCAGTCTTGATTCAACATCGTTAAGTTCTCGTTTCAATAATCTTATTTTTTTGGATAAGTTTTTTTTCTTAGTTTCCAAATATATTTTGTCAGAAATAATTTTTTTGTTGCTCTTGTCAGAATAATAATCAATCCAATTATTTTCTTCTCTTTCTATTTCTAACTCACTTTCACTAGAAATTTCATTAGCCTCTTTGGCTTCATAATCGATAAATTCGCTCATCTCTTCAAGAAGAACTGCGAGAAAGTAGGCCAAAACTGCGAAAACGTAGAAATGTTTCTGTGCTTTCGCATTTCTCAGAAAAACCATGTGATGACAACGTGCATTGACTGATGAGAAAAAAAACGAAACCAAAGCAAGCACAACGCAAAAAATTTATTTGTTCTCTGTCTTGGTTATGGGTGGTGAAATTAGTAAGTTGGTGGTGTCGTCCGTCATTGTCGGCGGTTCAACTCCCACTGCTTACTCTTAAACCATTCCTTTCCAGATGCCTTTTTTCTTCTCTTTTTTTCTCTTTTTGTAAATTCCTTTTTGATATTTGTTTCAGACACTTTTTCAACAAACATCGTCTTTTTTTTTGCTTTACTTGCTATTGATGTTTGACAATAAACGAGAGTGCGAATAGCACGAAGTGAAATTGTCAAATATCATTAAAAGCCGTATGGTAATGTTGTAATCTGGTTTTCTTTTAGTGGTTGTATTACTCTTTTTTTGTAAGTAAATGAAAATATCTTGTATGTGTTCAGACGAAATTGTTTTAGTCTTTTTGTTTCTCGTTATTTTGCTGTTGGTGTGAATGGTTAAATTTCCAGACTCTGCCACATTCTTTGCTATACATCACCTTTTGTTTCAAGTAAGTCCTCTGATTCTTCATATGCCTTCTTAGATAGTTCAGTGTCTTGTACTTGTAATCCGTTGCTTATAATACTAAACATATTTACTAAGTTCAATTTTTTACAAGTCTCGTAATTCATTGAGAAGCCCTTTAATTTCATTTTCGTAGTTCCGTCATCTAGTATGTAGCCGTAGGATTTAGGACCTGCTCCAACAAATGTGGTTATCTTTCTGCTTACCTTTGTCTTTTTATCTATCAATTCATCTGTCAATTGCCCCAGTAAATCTCCTGTCGGTATTGTTGTCTGTCCTTCTTTTTCATCTACTGAATAAATCACACTATCAGTGTCATGGTATAATACTGTATTACCTAATCTGTCCATCATATCATACAATCTCATCTGTGCGTGTGCTGCAGTAAATAGTGCTACACAAATATTTGTATTGTATGGGTCTGATACTTTTTCTGGGTGTAGGTTGTAAGATAGTTCTAAGCATTCTTTGTTTATCACATTAATTGATACTTCATTTATCTTTTTGTCGTGTAGTATTTTGTATAGTTCTGCTTCACTCCTTACTATTTTTGTTTGTGTCTTGTTGTTTTGTTGTCCAAATTTTCCCCATAGTGAGTTTAGACATAGTTTCGCCACAGCCCTTCTACCTTCATTCTTTTCAATCTTGCTTTTATCTAATTTAATTTTCATCTTTTCTTCATAGTCCTTAATGTAGTTGTCTTTGTCTTCTTCTGTTATGACATTTGAAGGATAGCCACTTGATTCCTGTTTCACTCTTAGAAATGTCTTAATATATTCTTTGAATAGTTCCGTTGTCTGCTCGTTCCAATGCCATAATTCATAAGTTTTAATAAGTCTGTAGCCTTTTTGTATTGCTTTGTAAATAAGTGGTGTTGCCCACGTGCCTGTCAGTATTCTGTCCTCGTCAGTGTGCTGACATTTGTCCTGTAAGCCTTCCTTACCACATTTATTACATAGATAATACATCATCTTTCCTCTATCTTAAAATGGAAGGACTGGGTGAATTAGTCCTCTAGGTGATAGTATTTTTATTTTGCTATACCGAATGCTGTTTTATTATTCAACATATCATATGCTTCTTTTCCTTTTATTGCTTTGTGGTGTTTCACAGGATAGGGATCATAGTACATAACCGTCGGATAGATTCCACCAAACATAGCATGTCGTGGATTGATTGTTTCTTGCTCAATTAATGTCTCTTCTATTGTGCCTTTGAATTCTTCCTTTGTTCTTATCCTATTCCATTGACACCCCCATATTGTTATTAATTGACTAACTTCAGGATGCTGACTTATCAAAGTTTCTCGTAGTTTAGTTTCCTTGTATAGTTGTCTAAATGTTTTATTAACAGACCTTTCTCTATTCAGTTCGTTTCCATTAAAGCACTCAGGACACCCGTGCCAATAACAACCATGGAACTCATATGCCGTTTTTGTTTTCTCGTCATATCCATCTAAGTAGGCTTTCACACCTTTAGGTAAGTTTAGTATTTTTTCTTTACCATTTAGACTATGTTGAATTTTGGCATTGTCCTTTTTTCTCTGTATGCTAACCATTCCACACACATACGACTTGTTTTTGCTTTGTCTGTTCTGTTTGTCGGTATGACTGCTATGCTGTCCTCAGGCATGTAGTTTGCTTTGAATAGTGCCATACATGTAGAGGCAATTGTAGTGTATTGAAATGGATCAATACCAAACTCCATAAATTGTTTCCTAAACTCAGTACACCCCCGTCTTAGTATATGTCCATCACTTTGACAATATTCAATCATTTCTTTATTGAAATCAAATACTTTGCTTTTTTGTTCATCATACCACTTTAGAAAATCATCTCTTTTCTTCTTTGAAAATGAGTTATAACCATAGTCATCTTTGTCTGGCATATTCCCTATGTATGATTGGTTGTCTGTTTTATTGAAAAAGTGAGGAAAATATCCTTTCTTTAATTCTGTAAGTCCAAATGTATCAGGAAAATCAGATAAAGGCATAGTAAGGAAAGATAGACTATCTATAAATCTAATCTGTTCTTTTCCATTACCAATAGACATCATCATTATTTTTCCACCTTCATAGATTACAAATGGAGTTATGCCTTTTTCAATTAACTATTTCAGCACAAATTGACAATCATACCCCCGCGCATTATGTGCTATGAATGTATAGCCCTTATGTTTCACACCCAACGCCCACTCACAGAATTGTTCAATGTTTTTATGTATGATTGGTGTGCTGTCGTTGAAATATTGACTTTCTGAATGATTGATAATATGTATTCCCGTCTCTTGATTTGCTTCAAAATCAAAGAATACATATTTTGTTGATGGTGCATGTATGACTTTTTTCTTTATCTCACATTGGTGCCATAAAGGTTTTAGTTCTTTGCAGTTCCTGCATTTTTCATATCCGCATTTATGTTCTCCTTTGTATGTCTTAGCACATGTGATACATTTTTTCTTTACATCACACAACTCATTTTCTTTATGATTGTTGAAACATTCATTATTAGGAAACTTTCTATTACACTCATTGCACGTTTTCCATTTTGAAATATTGTCATATCCTTTACATCCCTCGGTTAGACATATATTACATTTGAATTCACATGCGTGATTATGTTCGTATCACTTCATACATTTCTCGCAAAAGTTTCGTTTTGATAGGAATGCTTTCATACTTGTTATTGTGTCGTAATGGTTCATTGTTTTTAGTATATATATATTTTTTTGTCCTTCATCTCTGTCTTATATACGATTTTGTCTGGATATTCAACAACAACAATGTTGTAGTCAATGTGCTTAGCAAACTCACTAATTTCAGAAAGCACACATAAATCTTTCATGACACCAGCCTCCTCATGTAGTTTGTTTGCCAGTTCGTCCTGGATTCTGCGTCCTTTTCTGATTTGCTCGTATTTCTCGTGTTCCTCAATCTTTGCCTTTGCTACAACTATTGCCCTTGCCAAACATATGTTGTCATCATTGTTTATTCGTATTAAACCTTTCTTTTTATACATGTCTGTTTCTGTTATTGCTTTCAATCTTGCTCCTCCTTCAAACATCCTTACACCCACAAAATTGAAATCAATAAGTTCCATTGTTGCTCCTTCTTCGTCCATATAGTTTCGTCGTTTGATTGTAGTATAGATTCTAATCTAGTCAGTATATCTTCTAAATTGAAATCTTTTACTTTTATTAATTTTTGGTTTTGTACATTCCAAGTTGAAGGAATAGCACTAATACGTATTTGTATTAAGTCATTGTCTTTGTAAAGTGTTTTAAAGTCTTCAATTATAGATCCGATCATTCCTATGATACCCTCTAATGGAAACTTTTTCACTTTTTGAGACATTGATTTACTTAATTTTATAGTATATACAGATTGCCCCACAGGTAGTTTGTGTTCAGTGTCCAGCCTTATCAGTTTATAGCCTTTGAACTCAATTACTTGTGCCTCTACATATTTTCGTTCCCTTTGTTTTCGCTCAGGTTCAGAATAAAACCTTTCAGGGTCGGATAGTGCTCCCCTTGTAGTTGTTATGTCGTAAAACCTACTACCATTAGGCTTTTTTACATACAACTTGTTTTGCCTTATTTGGATTGTTATATTTGCCTCTCTGAGTTTGTCTAGGTTCCATGTGTGCTTTTTTACATACAACTTGTTTTGCCTTATTTGGAATGTTATATTCGCCTCTCTGAGTTTGTCTAGGTTCCATGTGTGCCCGCCGTAGTAATTGGTGTTCGACATATATTGATTGGAATATAATTTTTCAAAAAACTATTTTTTATTTATATATAATATATATACATAAAATATTATATTATCTTTAATATGAAATTAATTTTTTTTTCAGGTCTCAATTTGGCAGACAATACGCTGGAGCCTAATAAGGTCAGCCTTGATTTTTTCGCTTTTCTCTTTTGATTTTCTGAGTATGTCTGCCTTGTTTTTTTGATAATATTCTTTTGCTCTCATATGTGCTTTCTCTTATTTCTTCTCTGATATTCTCTCATGCGTTCAGCGTGTTTCGCCCTTGCCTCCTCTGCAGTATATGTTGGTTTTCTACCCATTTATATTATATATAATATAATTTTTATTTATTTAAATAGAAAATAATCAAACTTGCAATAGGGAGTACTTTTAATTTTTTCAAAAAAGATAACTAAGTTCAGGACAGCAGTAAAAACTAAGAAACAGGTTTTGATGTCTCTTCGTGTTGATTTGAAAAAAGATAGATAAGTTATCTTTTTTTAGAGTTTGAGAGAAATTCAAATATAGACTATTTAAGGCTTAATGATTGTTATATTTAATTTGGATAAAATTATGTATATTTTTGTTGAAATTAATAGTAAGACGAATTTATATAAACATATCCTTATTTTATATAAAAGATAAGTGTCCAATAGTGGTACCTATAGTAGTATAATTATATGTCTGTCTAGTATGTGGGGAACTCCGCAGACACACGTGCACTAGCTACACTAGTACGTACTAGTACTTCGAATTCCAGAGAAGAAGATCAGGAGCAGAAAAGGCAAAACACTCTTTGGGACTTTCGCATATGATTATTTTGTCTTAGGTGCTCACCCGACTTTTGAGGCAGTTCACGGCAGTGAAGATCGTGTAAAAAGTGGTGTTCAGCACCCCACCGAATTCGAAGTTTATGTTAGGTGGGATGTGTGGTCACCCGACTTTTGAGGCAGATCATGGGGTGTGAAGACTGTGTAAAAAGTGGTGTTCAGCACCCCACCGAAGTTTGTATTAGGTGGGGCGTGTGGTCACCATACTTTTGAGGAAGTTCACGGTCAAGACTGTGTAAAAAGTGGTGTTCAGCATTTCGAAGTTTGTGTTAGGTGGGGTGTGTGGTCACCTGACTTTTGAGGAAGTTCACGCCGCCGTGAAGACTGTGTAAAAAGTGTGTGCCCACCACCCCTAGGTGATATAACCGATTTAGCTGGGCTGGGCCAATTTTTCCCTCTCTCTCTTCTTCTTCTTCGTTTTTATTGAGAGAGCAATTTTACAATTGGACTCAGGGAACGTCCACGTGAAAAGTATAGCTAGTAAGTTATACCTTTATCTCTCTTCTTCTTCTTCGCTTTTATTGAAAGAACACAGTTGGACTCAGGGAACGTCCACGTGAAAAGTATAGCTATAAGTCATACCTTTATCTGAGGTGGAAACCTAGTTATTCAGTCTCTCTCTCTCTCTCACACACACACATACACACACACACTCTCTCTCTCTCGCTCTCTCTCGCTCTCTCTCGCTCTCTCTCTCTCTCTCTCTCGCTCTCTCTCGCTCTCTCTCGCTCTCTCTCTTCTTCTTCTTCTTGCTCTCTCTCTCTCTTTCTCTCAGTAGAAGATAACCCGTAATGCGGCAACGACTTTCGTCGTCGCCTTCTTACGGGTTGTAAGTAACGAAATAAGCCTTCCTATTAATTTGGCGAACTTTCAATACTAAGCATCAAAACACCAAAAGAACAAAATCAAAATTTTCAAATCAATACAAGCAAACAAAATAAAGAAATCTCTCTTACTCTTTATTTCGCTTTTAAATAAAAACAAGAAAAAGTTTAGAATTTTTTTTTAGGTTTTTTAATAAAAACGCAATCAATACAAGAGCATAAAACACCCCAAAGAGCCCCACCGCACGAGCACCCTGTTGTTTTTTTAAGTATTTAAAAAACAACAGAACATTAATATAAATGGATACTCGCAAACAGAAGAAAGCGGAATATATCAAAGAAAGAAGAAAACAGAAATATACTTGCGTATGTGGTAAGACTATCGGAATATACGGCAAATACGCACACGAAAAAACAGAGTTTCATAGAGATTTCTTCGCGGAGAGAGATGAGATTATGATAGGAGGACATAAAGTTGTCAGAATAATTCGCAGAAATGACGATATAGAAAGATATTATAATAATCACTCGTGATTTTTATAATAATGTTATAAAATAATTAATTTTATGTTAAAGAGTAAAATTATATTACTTATAATATAGATATGGGGAGACACAAGAAATATCTCACACCTGAGGACAAACGAAAGGCTAACTCCGAAAAGGCTCTCGCATATTATAAGAGAAATAAGGATGAAATTAATCAAAAGAGGAAGGAGCAATTAAAAGAACGAAATAGAAAACTTAAGGAATATGAAGAAACGAAGGCGAGAGGAGCATAAATAAAAAAAAAAACGAAAAATTATTTTTATTATGAATTTCATGTTAAAGGTAAGACACTTTATATATATATATATCGGTAAAACAATTTAATATTTTTCTAATATTTTATATCACCATTGATATAATGCCACCACCCTTACCATCAGCACCAAGACCAAGCGAAAATGTGAGGGAACTATTGAAAACTAGAGCACATTTATGCGAAACTAAGACAAGCGAACCAAGACGACGGGAAGTAAAACTTATTGAATTAAGACCAAAGCGAAATAGAGCCTTAAATTCATATACATACACTCTTAGAAAACTAGATGTAAATTTTTATGATATGGATGCGATTGAATTTCATATTATGAGAGCAGTAAAAGACGCTAGAACCAGAGGTATGACAAACGAAGCAAGTATTCACGTCAAATTTGCTTATAATACTGACATTAATGACGAAAAGTGGTTTAAATGGCAAACTTTCAATGCAGTAAAGATAAAGAATGTTGAAAATTTATTTAATGCCATTTATCTATTCAATAAGGAAAATATTGAAGCCAGTGCTAACGGATATGACCGATTTATTCATCTTATTAGAATTGAAATTATCCAAGAAAACGGAGGCGGATGTAATACTTCAGGAAGGGATAAAAAACATAGAACAGATGAAGGAATACATATTAATCCACGAAGTAGAGGTAATAATTGTTTCTTTCAAGTCAATAAAAAGATATTAAAATTTGATATTAACAAAAACAAGTGTAATGAAATTAGAAAAGAATTTAATCTTGAACCTAATTTATTCATACCTTTCTCGGTTGGTTTTGAAATATTGAAAAAATATTGTATTGAAGGCAAGTATTTTGAAATAACTGATGCGACAACAAAACAAACTTTCAAAAACTTTGAAGACCCTTTATTTACTGCCGACGTGCTTTGTTATCTCAAAGAAAATCATTATTTAGGGTTTATAATAAGAAACAAAAAGAAATGCCCCGATTGTTATAAAACGTACTTTGATAAACATACTTGTAATGAAGATAGACAATCTTATGTAGATGCGATGGTTAGAAACGAGAGAAAATTATTAACTAGATTTGTTGAAATGAAATACAACAATGAAGATGAGGTTTTTCATTATGACCTTGAGACATTTACAAATCAACAAGAATTACACACACCTTATATAGCAGGTTATACAATTGCAGATATTGGTTTTAAATATGTCGCAGGCGATGATTGTATTTCAAAATTAATAGATATTATCTTTGAATATGCGGAAGAATTAAAAAACAAAAATCCAGAAGCAAAATTATATGTTAATGCTTTTAATGGTAGTAAGTTTGACCACTACTTCCTTCAAAAAGAATTTAAAAGAAAAATAAAAGATACTCCTTTGATTAATAATGGGGCTATTATCTCATTGGAATACAAGAACATAAAATTTTGGGATATGTGTAAGCACACCGAAGGGAGCCTTAAAAAGAACCTTGAAACATTGGGTTGTAATGTTTTGAAAGGAGATTTTGACCATAGCAAAGCGAAGCGATGGGAAGAAATGGACGAGGAAACCAAAAAAGAATGTTTAGTGTATTTAGAAAAGGATGTAATTGGGCTAAAGGAATTACACGACACACTCAATAAACAGACATTCAACGAACATAAAACTAATATAACAAAGTTTATCTCTACTTCGTCTCTTACATTCAATTTATGGAAAAAGAAAATTGGCAAAAAATACAAAATCTATCTTCCAAAATTAAAACAAGAAAGAGACTTTAGAAAAGCGGTATATGGTGCTAGAACTTACCCAAGCAAAAGAAGATTTATCTCTGAGCAATATGAAAAATATAAAAGAGGTGAAATAAGTTTTGATGAGATTGTTGATTATCTCATTGATGCAGATGTTGTAAGTCTTTATCCAACTGCGATGCTTGAAGTATTTATGACGGGCAAAATAATAGAACACAACAAACCAACAGAAAAAATGTTGGGTAAATTAGGTATATGGAATGTTGATTACATATCACCAAAAAACCTTTTACACCCGCGAGTTCCATACAGAGATAACAAAGGTTGTTTAAAGTGGGAATTAAGGGATATGAAAGACCAATGGCTCACAAGTGTTGATATTGAAGATATGATTGAACTTGGATATCAAGTAAAAATTAATCGTGGCTATTACACAGATGGAGCAGAACCAGTATTCAAAGATTATATATTAGACTTATTCAAGAAAAAACAAAACTCAAAGAAAGGCACTCCACAATATCTATTAGCGAAGTTGTTTATGAATGCTTTATACGGGAAGACAATTCAAAGACCGATAAACTCAGTAAGTAAATATATATCTAAAAATCACGAATACTGGAAATTCTAGGCTAAGCATGTTATAACAGATATTGAAAAATTCAATGACGAACTTTGGCTTATTACAGGAACCCCACGCGACGAACAATTGATAGAAGAAAAAATTACAAAGCCTAGACAATATGGAGCCTTCATATTAGCATACAGCCGACGAATTATTTATAAGTATATGACTGAGGCTAACCCAGACAACAACCAAGACAATGACTATTATTATACGGACACAGACAGCATTCAAAGCCATGTAAGAAATATTGAACGGATAAAGAGATTTAGAGATGAAACAATCGGAGGAATGGATGATGACCTTGGAACTGGTTGCAAAATAATAAAAGGTTTATGGATAGCACCCAAGTTATATATGTTGGAGTATGTAAAGAAGGATGGTAAGGAAACACACTTCCATTTCAGAGGTAAAGGCTTAGACTTAAAGAAATTAAATCCCGCTTCATATGAATTAATGGACAAGGGTGAAAGCCTAACAAACACAAGAGACTTCATAATGAAGAAGATACACACAAGTAGAAACGGCAAACAGCAACACATTGAACACTTTAGCATACAACACCAAAAGAATGTAGTAAAAGTCGTTAATAAATCGCGATGGTGTGGGAGAAACTTCTACACAGATAATGATAGTATCCCTCACGGATATCAAACGATGTTTTAGAATAAGCGAGAGTGAAACGAAAGCGCAATTCTAAAATATCAATTAATTATTTTTTTTTCAATAAATTTTTTACCAGTCTATATAGACCAATGACTACCCTTACCAGACTATGTGAGAAGTTTGAGAAACTCTCTATTGAAAATAAAAAAGAAACATTTTCTCTTACCGATGTTAAAAAGATAATTACTGACGAAATCCAAATGATTGAAAATGCACGGGCAGGTAAGCCAAGGGATATTTTTCCATTCGGTAAGTATAAAGGTAAGAAAATTCAAGATGTAGCGGTTATTGATAAGCCATACCTTGAATGGGTTATGAAACAGCCGTGGTTTGAGAAATTTACGGACATTAAAAGTGAAGTAAAAAATATATATATAATTGATATTCGTAAATCCACACTCCCGCTACCGCTCCCGTGTGTTTTACGAACATCGTTTTCTTTTAATTATTTTTATTTAAATTTTTTATTGATGTTTTAGAGTATAGCGAGAAATCTTGCGATTAGCAAGATAGAAGCGTAATTATAAAATATCTTTATATATCATGACGGACTTGAACACCAAACAGGACTACTTGAATGAAATTGAAAAATGGAGCCTTGACGGCGAAATAAAAAAGCCGACAATTAAATGGACTAAGCCTGACATTGTTTCTTTCTATGAACAATATAAACCACGTGATGACAATGTGAAAGTAGTTATACCTTTAGAAAACGTGTTGGACGAAGAGCCGAGCACACCTTTTAAGGAGACTGATTTAAAAGAGACTGGAATTACAGAGATTAAAATGAATGTGGGTGAAGAAATAGCACAAAGTGAAACCGATGTTTTTCTACAATATGGAAAGTAATAAAAAAAATGAAAATTGAAGATGTTGCTAAGATTGATAAACCATACCTTGAATATTTAATTTAACAACCTTATTTTAATAACAAAGATGCGGTAAAAATATTTGTGATGATATTACATTGCTTTCCGCTTATTATTTTTTTTATTATTTACTTTTAAACGATGTTTGCAAAACACACGGGAGCGGTAGCGGGAGTGTGGATTTGCAAATATCTAGTGGTCTTCTATAAAGTTTGCGATTACATTAATATTGCTGCCAGCACCTGCCGACACAGCCTTCTGTGTGAATGTCAAAATATCGCTAGGCGTTAAGTGAATGTAATAAGTTCTGAGATTAATCTGCTGTGTTGATGCGGCATTTACATAAATCTTAAAAATTGTTGTTCCGTTTGCGACTGCGGTCGCTTTTGTGTCTGTATCTACGATTGAAGTCGTGGCATCAACATCAGCAAAACCAGCCCTGTTAGCGTCCCATTCAATACCATTCTGACGACATTTGACTTAGTATCTTCATTTGTAATACTTACCAAGGAAGGAAAAACATTTGAATAGTTGGTTAGGCTATTATTGAATAGTGCTTTATTCCTGATACTTAAAATGGGGCTTTCAGTGATGCTCGTTTTTTCGTCTCCTTCCGCAGTATTTGTTATGATGGTATTAATAGTATTTGACCCCTCAATGAATAAACTAGCACTCGCCGTTTTAAGAATTTGTATTCCAGTCTTTGCATCATTTCTCATTATAGCCGTAAAGGGTAATGTCGTATTTCGCAGGCTTACACCATTATTCGCATTTGCATACTCAATCATATGGACTTGCTGGAATTCGCCAGTCGTGGGGTTCTCAATATAAAACTTAATAGCGCCAAACCCAAGATACTGAAATTGAATTTGAAATACATTTCCTCTGTCCCAATGTAATAAAGGCATAGCATAATTTCCATCGCAAGGGTCGTCCCAGTCTTCTTGGTCAATATAATCTACAACACCTCCCGCACAATGTGCGATATTCATTCCTGCTTGATTTTTGTAAAAATAAAATCCATCGTTAAGGTCATTTCCTATTCCAATAAATGAATAGTAATCTTTTGTATCATCCGTTGTACATAGAGCAGTAAAGCGAGCAAGGACACCCGTTCCAGTTCTATATTTTATTCTCCTTTTACTTACCAGTCTAGCATCCGCCGTCGCATCCGCTTGAGTTTTCAATTCAGCCATATTATTCAAAAATGACACAGACGATTTTGTTTCTGTTTTTGTCCATATCCTAGTATTAATGGTATATGGAAAGATTTCCTGTAAAACTGGTGTTAATTGCGCACTAGTTGTTTCACCAAAAGCGGTCTTCATATGATTAGTTTCAAGGTTTCCATCATATCCAACGCTGACGTTTATAAATTCGCCGTCAGGATTTTGTGCGATGAAATTTCTCTGATGAGACATTGATATTTTATAATGACGCTCACAATCTCAAATATATTTGAGATATCACGCTATATTATAAAATATCGTTTTTTTAAATATCAAAAAATAAATATTTTACTTTTCACGATATTTGTAAAGCACACGAAAGCGAAGCGAAAGTGTGAATTTACAAATATCTAAGACATAAGGATTTCAATTCCCTTCACAAGCACACTTCGCTGAAGAATGGCATAAGTGTAATGATTGAGATTGTTTCCAGCAGTAACTGAGACAAATTCATATCGCCTCTCAGTGTCAAGGCTCAGTCCACTCACCTCATACCCGTCGGTATCCTTATCGCACAGCGGGCGCTTATTATCCCAAGTATCCACATGAAACCAGTTGTAATGATAGACATCGCTGTTTAGGATAGCACTTCCCTTCAACTTATCCTTCAAAATCATATAATCTTCATTCTCAGAGGTGTCAATGTCAAATTGTTGAAGACGAGAGCCATCCAGAGTTGTATAATATGAAATAATCTTGGCATCCGCTCTGTTATCATTGTCAAAAGCGGTATTTTTATTTTCATCGTTGTGGAATGCGGAAGTATAAATTCTTCTAATTCTCTCACCCTGCGAGCGGTTCATTTTTACTACGAAATTTTGGTTTGCTGTTTGGAGTGTCTGCTTCCAAGAGATAGGGTATTCAATCTTAAATGGGAAACCTTCTCCCGCAATCTTCTGCTGAACACCAAGGACGACATTTGGGTCAGTCTCTACGGCAAGAAACAGATTCAAGTTTGAAATAGTAGCACCAACAGCCACCTGTGCGGCACCAGTAGCAATACTGCTTGCATCAGTTCCGAAGAAAGTAGAGCGGTTAGTACCCTCCCACACAATTCGCAAATCCAAAATTTCATTAAAACCGATAGTCTTATCTAATTCAAAAATAGTTCCAAAAATCATACCCAACGGAAGTTTAACTTTAATGACAGGGGTAGCCGTTCCATTACCGCCTCCTTCAAAATACTTAGCCTCCTCAAAAGGAACATTAACAAGGCTATAATTTCCAGCAGTGCTATCAGCGAGAGCGGTATCATTATGACGGCGGGCATTAACAAGTGGCACTTTGTAATAACCTTGAACCGCTGCAACCACTCCAGCAGTATTGGCGGCATCAGTAATTGCTTTTCTTTCCGCTACACTTCCAATTTGAACCTTTCCAGCATTACACTTTTGAAGCATAGCCCCGCTAGATACACCACCCCCGTGGTTTTCAAGTGCCATAAATTTTTCATACTTCATTTCAGGCTTCCAAATCATCTTAGTGTAATTACCAACGTGCTGTAGATTACACAAATATTGACCGCTTCGGCTTCGCAGTTCAATTCTTTGTATCATAGGCAAGCAATCCACAAACATACGATTATAACCAGCAGATGCGGCAGGGGTGTAAGTAAATCGCAAGACAGACCTCGCAAGGTTCAAAGGACGAGTAGGGATTTCAAAGGTGCTTTCATTTCCACCCGCAGTGGTGAGAACGACATCAGCCGACCCTTCACGGGCAGTAAGTTTGTTTAATTCATACTTACCAGTGAGCAGTTCCTTAGTCTGATGAACTAGTTCTCCTCCGTATTGGACAGGCATTTTTTCTTTTGATATTTTAGAATTTCACTTCGTGCTTCGCACTATCGTTTATTCTAAAACATCTATTTTATTTTGTGAAAAAAAATAAATAATTGATATTAACTTACTTACAATCGATGTTTGAAAAACACACGGGAGCGTAGCGGGAGTGTGGATTTTCAAATATCATCGGGATTTCAACAAATTAAAGAATGAATTAAATAAACTAAAGTAATTAGTTTCACGATAAACAAGCAATGTCATAACTATTCCCAATCCATTAAGATTAATTGCTTGGTCGTTTTGGTCCGTCAAGTAAAACCTAAATACATTAAAAGAACTTGCGGACAATGTTTTCCCGTATTCGCTACCAGAGCCGTCATAAATGACAGCACCAAACGGGATTTCATTCGCGGTGTATATTTCTTGTAGCACGTGATTATCACCTTCATTCACTAAGTCAGATTGAAGGTATAAAGTTTTTTCGCCAGTTAGAATAATTACATTTGGTGATTTAATAAAATCATTAGCAAAGAAATATGTTGAATTTCTTTCAAACCCCATAACCTCGTGAATACGAGTCTCACCATCAAATATAAACCGCGGTTGAATTCCTTTATTCTCTGACACACTGAATGTTAATTTTCCATCTTCAGGGTCTATGTTGGTATTATTACTTGATACAACATAAGTATAATTATTTGGGCTGTCCGCGGTTAGCACCTCCGACAACTTATTTTTTAGATTGTTCATTGTGTAGTTTCCCTCAGGTATTGTAATTAAAGCCTCATACCCGTCTTCGCTAAGCGTAAAAGTATTATATGGTGAAGCAACAGAGTAATACGACTTTGGCACATAGATACGAAGTATTTTGCAGTGAGTTGGATTGTCTAGTGATTTTAAGTTTATCTCGTGTGTAAAGTCGCTGTCTGTTCCCGTTATTCTATTTTTGCTATTTATGTAATAGATACCCGAACTTCTTCCTCCCTTATACTCCATGATATATTATGCGAATAATTTTTGGATATCTTCAAAACTATATAAACTATTAATGTAATTTATATGTTGGTTTGATTTGAAGTGTGTTTCTTTTACAGAGGTTATATCCGATACATTTCCTCCACATTCACACTCAAATCTCTTTTGAAGTCTATATTCTCTATTTTTTCTTAAAAGGTTTTCTTTATTATTTTCATAATACTTTTTCCAATTGTTTGACCTGTGGTTTTTATTGTCTTTTCTATATTGAATTAAATATTCTTTTTTCTCATCAGTCCAATCTTTCCTAGTTCTTCCTGCGATACATCTATTCACACATTTCATATTTCTTATGTATTCTCCTTCTCGCTTTTCCAATTCTATTTTGCTTTCACACTGACATAATTCTATTAATTCAATATAGGCGTCATCATATTCCAACATTTTAAATGAAGTTGAATAATTCTTCTTATTTTTTTGATATTGTTTCATATCATACCTATGTTTAGCAATTCTTTGTGCTAATGTTTGAGTTGTTGAACCAATGTAAATTTCATTTGTTTGGTGAGACCTGATAGCATAAATTTTTCCTTTTTTGTAGTCTGGCATATTCTTTTATATTCTTTTATATTCTTTTATTTAATACATAATTCAGATATATGTATCAAAACCATACCCGTTCTGGGCTTTTAATTTTTCCGCTTCTTCTTCTTTTAAGTCTGTGAAACCGCTGGCGAATTTAAATCTTACACCTTTTGAACGAAGGAGAAGAAACCGCATAGCAAACCAACCACAAGTTGAGGAAGTATCAGATTGTTGTTTTACTTGATTAACCTTCATTAACAAATAACTATCGGGGTTGCTTTTATCTATTAGTTGTTTCATTTGTTGTTGAAAGTCTTCCGTTGGTTGGTAAAGCGCTAAAGGGTCATACACTTCAACACTCCTGTCTTTATCTAGACTTATCCATACTGCCATCCAGTGCTGTCCTTTTTTGTTGCTAGGGTCTGTATTCATAATAAATCCGTATCGCTTTCTGCTTCCGGGCTTCAACTTGTAAATTTCATCACTGGCTATCGCTCCGAGATACCATCCATATTTTTTGATTATATCATCTATTTCATTAGTCATTAGTCCCCTCCCCTCACCCTGTTGTTCCTCTGGTTGCTGTGGCGTCTCCGCGACGCTCGGGGGTATGGTAGTGGGTGAAATCCCCTCCTCTGGCTCTGGTTGCTCAAACTCTGGTTGCCGCGGCTCCTCTGGTGGTGTTTGGTCTGGCGGTGTAGTCGTATCTGTTGCCGGCTCTGGTGGCGGGGGTAGCGGTTGGGGCATTCCCTCGTCAATATTCAAATCATTTGAAACTTGTTTATCAACATTTGGGTATATCGTCATTTTGCTAGTTAGAGTATTTACAAAATCATGTTTGTTCATTGTGTGTTTCCAATCTTTGCGTGTTAAATATTTTTTAATTATTTTTATTGAAAATACCTTATCAATTAATTCTTCTAATGTCTTCGCTCCAGTGTCTACGCGACGCTTGGGGGTATGGTAGGGGGTGAAATCCCCTCCAGTACCTTTTTGCTTATAATCTCCAACATTTTGGAGATACCCCATGAACTCTTCATATCTAGCATAATCCGCTACTTTTCTTTTTACGTTTTCCTTTTCATTTCCAACATCAATATTAAACCTTTTAATCATGTCAATAATCCACTTTGAAGTGTCTTTGTAATTTAATTTTTTATGTCCATCACTATCTAGTCTCTTTTTTAAAGCCTGTACTAACTCTTTTATAGTAATGTTTGGGTGATAAGTTTTTGAAAATGCTGAGATTAAAAATTGATTAATTTGTAAATGTTCAAAATGCTTACCCTTTTCTTCTGCTTTCTTTTCTTCCTTTTCAAGTTTTTCTTTATATTCTTCTGCTAACTTTTTCTGTTCCTCTAAAGATGTCGCTGTGGCTATAGCCGTCTGAATATCTTGACTGGCTTTTTGTAAGTCTTTACGACTCATCTTTTTTATGAACTTATCTGTATATCCTGCTAATTTCAGTGTTTCAATATCTTTCTGCTTTTGCTTTTTTTCTTCCTCATATTGCTCTTTCGTTTTCAATGGTGCTTCATCTCCTAAATTAGGTAATGGCGGTGCTTGTGGCGGTGCTCCTAATGGCGGTGCTTGTTGTGGTGCTCCTAATGGCGGTGCTTGTGGCTGTCCATGTTGTGGTGGCATAATATATTGATATTGTGGATTATCTCCAACTGGTTGGAGATAGGGTGGTAATGCTTGTATTATATTTTTTCTGTCTTCTTCATATTTTACATCTTCTATGAGTTTTTGCTCCCTTCTTAGTTCTCTGTCTTTTTGTTCTTGTCGTTCCTTGATATCTTCTATTTCTTTTCTGTGTTGCCTTTTCTTTTCTTCTTCAGCATCAACTCATCCTTTTTTCTCTTTTTGGTCTATCTCATCAATCTTTTCATATTTCTCCTTTCTGAGTTTGTCTAAGTGGTCATTAATAGCTGTTCTCGTATTTTGTTCAATCTCTGACAGGCTCTGGACTTTTCGTAAGTCTTCTTTTCGCTTAGGTGCTCGCTTAGTCTTCCGTGGCTTATTGTCAAGGTATTTCATAAAAAGTTTAACAATTTGAAGTGTGCTCATATCATTCGTTTTCTTGCCAAAATTAAGATAATATTTTTTACCCTTCTGAATAATATACGGCTTCCCGCTTTTATTCCTATAAACCCGCGGGGGTCTCGCTTTCTGTTTCTTCACTTTCTTGACGACAATTTTTGATTTCATTATGTAAATCAAAAATACTATATCAACAAAAAAATATTTCAATTCGTTTATATCAAAAATATCTTCGTTTAGAATTTGAGGGCGCCACGGCCACTCTGCCTACCATAACCGAGTTTCGCGGCGGTAGAGCCTATACGAGACGCATATGGAACACCGACATCACCAAGCGCATTAGCAGTCTTTGAAATAATCTTGTTATCACGAAGAAATTTATTCACCGCCATTGCTGTCTTACCAACCTTTGCCCAGTTAATCTTACCGCCAGCCTGCCCCTTACCCTTCTTCCGTCCAGTTTTCTTTTTACCTCCAGCCATGTTGGTGCTTGAGTTAATAGTTCGTTTGCCAATTGTTGGAATGACTTCAACACGAGTTGTTTTAACTACCATTATACTATGAAAAAAATATTTATTAATTCTAAAAATATTATTTAAATCTTTGTGAGAAATTCTTCCGTAATTCATCATCAACACTTGAAACATAAAGAAAATTAAATCGTTCCTTTGTTGCTTCGTGATACTTTTGAAGAAAGTAATCAAAATCAAAAGATAGGTCTAAGTGCTTATACACGAGTTCCATTTTGTCTTGAGACTGGGCTGGAAAGATTAATAGATAATCCAACTGCTTAATGGCTTCTGGTCGTAGGTCGTTCAGATACTGGCTTGACATAATCACCTTTGATTTATAGTGTCTGTTCTTTTTTAACAAATCACTTACGGACTTGTCTCTTAATCCGCTCCCTAAATCATCCAAAACAAAAACTACCTCTGGAGAAATATACTTGCTGGGTCGTTCTTTTGGTGCCTCCGCGGCGCTCTGTTTCTTTTCTTTTCCAAAGTATAAAAATTGTGGTTTCTCTATTTCCTCTTTGTCCTGTTTTACTTCTCCTTCGTGTTGCTCGTCATGTCTGTTCAGTTTGTCTAACTCATAATCGATGACATTAACACCATCTGATTTAAGAAAGGTATATATCGCCATCGGGTTTCCTCTGTTCTTAAAGTGCTTAACCATTGCTTTATAAATGTAATCCTTGTGTATTGTTGAAGCAATAATGACAATGCGGGTTTTTCTGTCTGTCGTCCGTTTCAGTATTTCAAAGAGTGCCGTTGTTTTCCCGCTCTTCTTACGGGCGAGTAGAAATATGTTGGCATACGGCTCATTAAATAATTTATAACCTTTTGCTTTTTTATCTCCTTTTCCATCCTGCTTCACAGGCTTAACTTTGACGTTGTTAATCTTCTCCATTGTATATTATTACCCGACGAATTCGTCGCGGATAAATCCGCAACAATCTGGGTAAGTTTCACCTACCCTAAGAATTCTAGGCATACAACAATTCTTCCCGCTAAATTTCCTTTATCAATATTTCCGCTGTCAGTTTCAAGGACTTTAAATGTATATTGTCCGTCAGTCCATCCGACAACCCCCAAATTATAACCGAGATTTGAAATGTTTGCTGTGGTGCTGTCCGCAAATGTTCCAATAATTCCAATTCTATCCATGTAAAGAATTCTGGTTTTGGTTTCGGTCTGGTCGTTCATATAGTGGATAAATTTTATATTCATTTTGGTGGGTGTGAATGACATTTGAATATTTTTATTAAATGTTTTGCTTCCTCCAGCAAAATCATTGCTTAGAAAAATAATCTTTTGGTATTTATATTCAGTAGCCATGATTATATTACTACTCATAAACTTTTTAATAACAAAAATATTTTCGCGGACTGCCTGCGACTTTTACTCACGGGTCAGTGAGAAAAAAAATGAGAGTTGTGCTTATTGTATAAAGCAAGGGGTAGATACTGGGTTTAAGTGTGTTTTCATAAATAACGGAAATAATATGTGTCGTAGTTTTGATGAGGCTTTGCCTTTAATGTGTGCGGGTGATAATAGATGGTATATGACACATACCTATGAATGTTCATTTCTTTGATATTTGAGAATTGCGCTTCGTGCTACGCACTCTCGCTATGGATTCAACTTGTTGAATCTATATTCTCAAACATCGTTTTTATACTTTAATGGTGGACGATGTTTTACGAAGGCACGAAGTGCATGAATAAAATATCATTTCTTTGAACTAGAAGGCGATGGAAGGCAAATGCCAATAAGCAATGTCAAAATTCCGACATAAGTATTAGCAACCTCACAAGGTAAGTTATTTTCAGATAGCCTCACGATACAAAGTGTTATAATGGCAATAATGATACCCATTTGAAATAAGTATTTAATTAATCTGCTGTCTGTCGGTCTGTTTTTTATACAACAACAATTCCAGTTATCTTCCAATTCGTGCTCTATTTTTTTTTCCTCAGTCTTTAGTTCTACTTCAAGAACACGAGACTTTAATTCTGGAGTTAGTTCGCCATCCATATCCATAATAGGTGGTGGTCTGTGAAGTCTAGTCGTATTATTTGACATTTTCTCTGATTTCTTGTAGTATATTCATAAGATTTTTATTTTCTTTTTCTAAATTAACTACCTTTTCCGCCATGTGTTGAAAAGCGCTGACTAATATTGGTATGAAGTCTGTGTATGTTATGCCTTCAAGGTAGCCTTCTCCATCCTCTGCTTTTATCCCACTTTCAGATACAAATTCTGGAAATATTTTTTTTACCTCATCCGCAATAAATCCGTGGTTCTTTTTTTCTTTCTTTTCGTCTGATTTCAAATAATATGAACAACAATTTATTTTCATTAGTTTCTCGCAACAATCACCGCAGTCTAATGACTTAATATCTGCTTTTAATCTCCTGTCCGACGAGTTTGTCCAAGCACCATTAAGAGGAATATAATTATAACTACCAGACGGCTCACCAGTAGTAGAGTTTGAAGTAGTCCAAGCGTGAAGCAAACCAGTAGAAGAAACAATTACTCCATAATTCGTATATCCTCCAGATTTAAAGTATAGTTGTGCGTCGACGGTAGTACTAGAAGCGGGTCTTTTTCGTATGGTTAAAAAACCGCTGGATGCTGTTGGGATGACTACCTCTCCCGACGTACTAATGTTAATCGCCTCAGTCCAAGTTATATTATTTCCCGCTGTTGTTCCAGTATTATAATAAAAAGCACGTTTGTTTGAGACTTTGTATATTTGAAAGTTTGAGCCAGAATTACTTGATTTCCAGTTTGAGCCGTCATAATAAGCATCAAAACTTAAGCCTATATTGTCGTGTGTCCAATTCAATAATTGGAATGTTGGATAAGCATCCGCTGTTGTTATCGCCTGCAAGTGTGCTCCTCCAATATTTGAAGCCGTCCCGTATATTTCTAAACCACCTGTCGCACCTGTGCCTTTTGTTGTGTTTCCTAGTATGATTATCGGCTTACCTGATGCTGTTGTTATTTTATCGCTTGTTGCCAATGTCGTTGTTGATATCCCCGCATTTGCCGTTATTAATCCACTCGCGGTTGCGGTTGTTGTTGATATTCCCGCATTTGCCTTTATTAATCCGCTTGCGGTTGCCGTTGTTGTTGATATACCCGCATTTGCCGTTATCGCTCCACTTGCTGTTATTGACTTCGTTGTTAATAAGCCCGATGTGTCAAGTTCCAGAGCGAGAGACCAAGGAACAGCAACCCCCACACTTTTCCCGCTATCATACAAAAATCTAAGTTTATTATTCCATTTACTAATTAGAAAATTAGAACTCGCACAACTTGGTTTCCATCCGACAGCATCCAAATACGCATCAAAAGTCATATTTTTGTTATTATGACTTAAATTAATTAGTTGAAAAGTGGGATATATATCTTCTGTTGTAATAGCCTGTAAATGTGCTCCAGTTGTATTATTGTTATAAGTCCCATACAATTCTAAACCCGCTGTTGTTCCTATTCCTTTCGTTGTATTGCCTATGATTATTGGCATACCTGATGCTGTTGTTATTTTGTCGCTCGTTGCCAATGTTGTTGTAGTCATGCCAGCGGTTGAAGTAATTGTAGTTCCCGTTATTGTTCCGCCATTTGTTATATTGTTTGAGTTCATATCCAAAGCACCATAAAACCGCATACCGCCAGCATTGTTAAAACGGACAATGTCAGACGAAGCACTTTTATTATCCAAAAGTTTTGAAATATAAAGTCCCGCCCCTTTTACATCAGATGCTACATTCGTGAATACATAACCTTTACATCAGATGCTACATTCGTGAATACATAACCTCTTTGGTTCGCGGTTCCACTTGTAGCAGTATTTAGAGTAAATAAGAAATATTGATAATCTCCTGATGTCTGTGAAAAGAATATATCACCTCCATTTTGGTTTAATATCCTCGCCCCATTGTATGTAATATTTCCGCCATTAGTGATAGTTTGATTATTAAAATCGGCATTGTTCGTTAAAGTTAGATATTTTATCGTAGTGCTCGCCCCATTGAATGTTTTACTTCCCGTTATGGTTTGGTCTGTTGTTAGTTTCACACAATTGTCATCCAGATATTGCCTATTTACCGCTTCATTCGCATTTTGTGGTGCTCCTAGATTAATAATCCGACTACTATTACAATCTAAGCCCGTGGCATTAATCCACGCAACAATCGTCCCGTCAATAATAAAACTTATTTTTTTCGTAGAAATTTCAAAGTTGTAATATGTTGCAGATTTCATATCCAAACTAGCAATAGACCCGATATTACTGGTAGAATTGAAAACGATAAATGCGCCCTTTGTTGTCGCATTCGTTGAATTTCCAGTTATTCCAAGAGCACTGCTAAATGTCTTGATTCCTGCTATGGTTTGGTTTCCTGAGGTTTTAACTGCCGAAGTATCAAGGACAGAAACATCCACACCATCAACAAGATTTACATTTGTTATGCTTTGGTTTCCCATATTTAGCCCACCCGTCATACTGGCTGTGCCGTCTAATCTAAGAAAGGGTGATGCCACGTTTCTCCATTGTCCAGTGCTATAAATGAGTAGTTGATTGTCTGATGCTGTTGTTATAATCACATCGTTATGTGTATCAATACTTCCACTCGCCGACACTTTTGCCGTGTTCGTATCATGCTCTGATAACCAAGTTGTGATAGACCTGCCATTTAGTTGATTCACATTTGTTATGTTTTGGTTTCCCATATTTAGTCCTCCCGTCATGCTGGCTGTGCCGTCTAATCTAAGAAAGGGTGGTGTGGTGTTTCTCCATTGTCCTGTGCTATACATAATCAGTTGGTTATCTGCTGGAAAGCCTGTTATTGTCACATCGCTGTGGCTATCTATACTTCCACTCGCCGACACCTTATTATTATTATCATTATGCTCAAATATCCATTCATCAACACCTTTGTCATTTAGTAAATTAACTCCTGTTATATTCTTCCTTCCCATACTAATGTTGCCTGTTTCATCAACATATATCGGAAATGTTTTATTTACCCAGTTTATTGAGTTATATGTTAGATAACTATTCATCGCCACTGGTGCTGTAATGACTACATCTGAAAGTGTATCAATTGAACCAAGGGCGGTATTCTTCCATTTGCCTTCTACATCGTTGTAAGTTAAGTATTGTCCACTTGCTTGTGCAAATATGTTTGTGTCTATCAAATTACATAAACTGGTTTGGTGCGGATTACTTGTATTAGAGCGGTGTTGAGTTGAGGCTTTGACTTCGTCATTATCCCTTACTCGTTGCTCTGTATAGTATAAATTTTTTCCTTCTTTGATGTCGGTTGTTGATTTGCTTGATAACCTTGTATCAAATCGGCCGTCAGTGTAATAAAGATTTATCGGGTCGGCATCTTCTGGCACTCTGTCTGTGTTTAAGCCCACTATGTTTGTGTTCGTTAAGTCTAAGTTAAGACTATCAACAGCAATTTCTGACAAGCCTAAGAGAGACTTATATTGCGACATTGATATATAAAATAAATATTTAATTTTAAAAATACTAAAATATAATAATCTTAGTATAGAATGCCGTCCCCTGAAGCAAGTCGTAAGAATTGGGGTAGTGCTGTGGAAGGAATAAAAGCGAAAGCGAAACAACGAAAGATGGAGCATGCTAAAAATGTTTTGGCGCAATACCGAAATGCTGTAAAGCAAGAAGATGAAGATATGGAGGAACGAATAAAACAAATTGAAGAAAAGAACTTGGCTAAGGATATTATTACTGAACATGATAATGATAGCCCAGAGGAGAAGAATGAGAGCGAAGATGAGGTTGATTTCACTGATATCATTGCCGAAAAGATGGCGAAAATGAAAATCAAAAGAGCGAAAACGGAGACTAAGAGAGCGAAGAAAAATAAGAAGCCAGAGACAGAGCCAGAGAGCGAAGAAAGTGAAAGTGAGAGTAGTGAAGAAGAAATACCAAAGCCTAAGAAGGGGAAAGGAAAAAAGTCTAGCAGTGTAAGTGTAAAAGTATATAATCAATCTTTTGGCGGTGCTAAGAAAGAAAAAAGTGATGTTGAAAAATGTTTCTTAAAGTTTTAAAAATTTGAAATTAATAATTCTCTTACTGCTTTTCTTTTAGCATTATTTAATACATAAGTTGTTTTCACTTTCCTTATCTTAAAGTCTTTAAAAATATGTTTTATTTTTTTGGAATAGTTATAAGATAAAATAAATTTACCTTTTATTCCTTTTAGCGCATTATATACTTCCTCTGGAGACGCATGGTGTTTATATCCCCAACTTTTTTTTTCTTCTTCATCATATGGTGGGTCAAGATAGAAAAATGTGTCTTGTGTGTCATATTTTTTATCACTGCTTTAAAGTCTTTGTTTAATACTATAGCGTCTTTCAATCTATCTTTTAATTTTTCAATGTTTTTCTTAAAATGTTCCCTTGAAGATAGCCTATCATAATTTCTGTAATCGGCGAAAGAACTTCTATTTCCGGCGAATGAATTAAATGATAAATATAAATTTCTGTAAAGTCTCATACTTGGTTCTTTGAATTTACCTTTTTAAAATTTTTCAAATTTGATTCTTGAAGGTGTAAAATCATATCTATTAATTGTTTCTACTGGCACTTTCTTCATATCTTTCCATATGCGATAAATATCTTTATCCAAATCATTGATGACTTCTAAATCGGATGGTTCTTTTTTTCTAAATACACTTCCAGCACCGATGAAAGGTTCGACATAAATTTTGTGAGTTGGTATTATTAATGGAACGATTACTTTTTTTAGAAAATGTTTTCCCCCCACCCTAGGAAAAAATGACATGGTATATAATCTATTATATAATAGATTGGATGGACAATAAACATATAATTATTAATGCGGAAGACGCCCCTACGGGAGAAGTAGTTAAAACAAAAGAAGAAGAAGCACTTGAAATTCACCACCAGAAAAAGAACCCAAAAATATGGAATACCATATGGGTTGATAAACCATTAGACCAAGTTTTTCTTGACTTAGCGGATATGAGTAAGATAAAGGACAAGAAAGGCAATAAGGGCTATGCTTGGATGCTTGTTTGGATTGATTGCTATTCGCGATATTTAATAATCATTCCATTAAAAAATAAAACCGCAAAAGAAGTCTATTATGCCTTGAAATCAATCAAATATAAACCAAAGTCAATTACTACTGACAGCGGTGGAGAATATAAAGGAGCAACCCGCGAATATTTTATTGAAAATGGAATTAAACATGATGTCGTTGAAGTTGGCGACCATAGAGCGCTTGCGGTTGTTGATAGAGTTATAAGAAGTATTAGGAGATGGCTTGACCTTTTATTTGAAACCAATCGTAATTTTGATTGGGTTAGTTATATTCAAGACTTAGTAGATGCCTATAATCATAACTTCATAGAGGAATTCAAGCCAAACATGTATTTTTCGGGAGAGACAAAAATAAACAGAAAATCACGCGAGATAATTTAATTAACGAATTTAATGTTGGTGATAGTGTAAGAAAAGAAAATAAACGAAATGTTTTTTCAAAAGGTGGTAAGACTTTCAGCAAAATTATTTATAAAGTCAAGGGGCGTTCTGGATTCAAAATCATATTAAATAACGATGAGTTGGTAAGCCCACGTGATTTATTGAAAACTGATTTTGTTAAACCAGTTGATGAAGAAAAAGATATGAAAGAGCAAACGAAAGAAGTTATTAAAGAGAAAAAGACAAAAGAATTATTAAAAAGAGAAGACATTCAACCAGAGAATATCAGGACGAGTAAGCGAGAAAAAAAGGCAAAGGTAATATTAGATTTATAAGCAAAAAAATAAAAGGCATTTATTTAGGTGAAGACAAACTTCCATCGGACTTGAACCCGCAACCTAAAATCTCAATGACTACGTCGAACCAATTAGTCTCTTCGCCTAATAAGCCTACTAGCGAGATGGGAAAAATGGTATTTGAAGTGTCATTTATTACAGCAAAATTCTAGAAATTCTATTTCCGTGAAAACCACCAGCAACACCCAGACAGCGCGGTGTCTGGCTGTCTGTAGGCTTCAGACAGAAAATCGGAATTTTGTCTGGACAGGTTTTCATTGGAAACCATGTCTCTAATACCGCAAGAAACCAAAACTAAAAATGAATGGATTGAAGAATTTGAAATACGACAAACAGGAAGGGATAGACTCAAGAAAGATAAAATAATATGCGAAGAAAGAATTTCTAAAGCGGATAAAGAAATTGCGCGTCTTATTGAAAAGAAACAGCCAGACCAGATTAAGATTGCGGCTATCAATGAGATGTTAGAACGATTGACTATTGAAAATAATGAAATAGAGGAGGATAAACTTATTCGCTTGAGAAAAAAGAAATTGGGAAAAAATAAACAAAGAACGCGATAATTTCTATAAGTGGAAAAATGATAATCGTGGACAACTTGTTTTTATTTAAAAGCGAAATAAAGAGTAAGAGAGATTTCTTTATTTTGTTTGCTTGTATTGATTTGAAAATTTTGATTTTGTTATTTTGGTGTTTTGATGCTTAATAGTATTGAAAGTTCGCCAAATTAATAGGAAGGCTTATTTCGTTATTTACAACCCGTAAGAAGGCGACGACGAAAGTCGTTGTCGCATTACGGGTTATCTTCTACTTCTCTCTCTCTCTCTCTCTCTCTCTCTTTCTCTTCCGCTCTCTCTCACATACACACTCTCTCTCTTCTTCTTCTTCTTCTTCTTCTTCTTCTTCTTCTTCTTCTTCTTCTTCTTCTTCTTCTTCTTCTTCTTCTTCTTCTTCTTCTTCTTCGTTTTTATTGAGAGAACAATTTTACAATTGGACTCAGGGAACGTCCACGTGATAAGTATAGCTAGTAAGTTATAACTTTATCTAAGGTCTCTCTCTCTCTCCCTCTCACTCTCGCACTCTCTCTCTCTCTCTCTCTCTCTCTCTCTCTCTCTCTCTCTCTTTCTCTCTCTCTCTCTTCTTCTTCTTCTTCGTTTTTATTGAGAGAACAATTTTACAATTGGACTCAGGGAACGTCCACGTGAAAAGTATAGCTAGTAAGTTATACCTTTATCTAAGGTGGAAACCTACTTATTCAGTTGAGCGTATTAAGGAAGATATTAAATTAGTATTCAGCGGCTCAGTATTAATATTATATTATAGTTATTAAAGTTAATATTTCTGTTTAGATATATTGTGCGGTGATATTATTATGTTATGTTATGTATATATGTTATTGTAAAGGTGTAGTCGTTTATGTGCGGTGTGTCTCTCTCTCTCTCTCTCACACACACACACACTCTCTCTCTCTCTTTCTGGGAAGGAAGGGGAGAAGAAGGAGAGAAGAGGAGTAGAGAAAGTGAAGGTTTATACAGGAGATCCACCGCCAGCACATGAGGATCTTGCTGGCAAGCGACAACGGAAGCAGAGTAGCCAACTTAGTCTGTAGAAACATTAATAATTTGTTATATTCCTTGAACACTAATAGCGACCCTAACTTCCATTATAATTATCATTAATACACGTCTTAACAGAAAATGTTAATTATTAATATCATTTGCATTTAGTTTGTTTTCACTTTTGATTTAATTTATCACTATTAATTAATACTTTCTGCAAATATTTTCTTTAGTATTAAATTTCTTTAGTATTAAAGTTGTAATGTCTGCGTAAAACTAAATTGCACTTGAATAAAATGTAAAGGAGCATCCTGTTTCCGGTTTCAAATATCACAGTATCGACAGGTATTTTTTTTGGTTATTTTTGATATAATAAAACTATAGTGTTTGTGTATATAAAATTAAGTATCATAACTTCAACTCAGTGCAAGTCAAGGGCCCCCTACGCCAACCCCGCGCTGCCGACCCCGCCTCGCCGCGCGACAGCGCGGCGAGGCGGGGTCGGCAGCGCGGAGTTGGCGTTGGCCCCCCCCCCCCCCCCCCCCACTGCTTCAGGTACACATGCCCTGCGGGCCACAACACCTCTCTAACTACATCTATTACACCTCGGCTCTGCCGGCCTCTCCATCTTTTTCAATGTGTTTTCATTACCGATGTCTGTTTGTATGACGTTGTCGTTTTACTCATAGCTTTGTCGATATTTTAACTCATACATACTTGGCCAGCAATAATAGTTATGTATAGAGCTGGGGGGGTGTATAGCTACAGCGAATATTGCAATAGCTGACGATGATGTTAGTCATAGAGATATTAGCTGTTGACAGGCGAAGTCAAATTAGCTGATAGCCCGTAACGCCTAGAGCGTGATGGTAGGCTGAGCGCAGGCGGTGATATTACTGACAAAGAATAAACGTTTTGAGATGGATGTGTTAATTTTGTCGTATGCGTGTTGCGTGTTTTGCTTATTTTATAGCGATATTATACATACAGTCACATATTACTACGCTCAGTACCCCAATGCGTTATGTGTTGAATCATCATGTCTCTTTTATCATTTATCTTACATTTTTGCTTGTATTGCATGATTTTATCTGCATGTTGTTATTCTTTTGCTTATTCTTTGATTTAACGTTGACTGAGTGGTTCAGACTAGCTGCCTGCGCTATCTTAATTTTCGTTTATAGTTAGAGCATAACTAGTCATTAGAGAGCATGAAGAACTAATGAAGTTAGAATTGATGATTGTGAGCGGCTTATGTAATGATTATGATAGTATTTGGTCATAGAGCTCGGGGGGTGTGATAGTGTGAGCAATCTAGTAAGTGTGAGAGCTAGTGACTGAATGTGGAGAGCGTCTAATGTGTCTTTGTCATCATTTTCTTTTGTGTTGTTTCATTCTTTTTCTTTTCCTATACATACGAGGAGATGACAAATGAGGGAGTTGATCGGCCCTTGGGCTGCCCTTTCTGATCCTCACACTAATTTTTTTAAGTTAGCAATCATAGTAATCTTGTTCTGTTTGGTTCTGTTACACTGTCTGATATATGATTGATTTTGCGTCGTCTGTTGCTTTTTGCTTCATATGTTAATACCATATTTATATATATGTGTTACTTGATCATATTGCTGAATTATGAGCAGTCCTAGAGCCATTAACAACAATAATAATTCTAATGAGATTATACTATTGGAAAGCCATTTTCTTAACTTCGCCGTTATGAAATTTGGATTTCGGAGGGTGCGTTATTCCCATATAATTATTAATTCAGTTTTAGTCAAGTAGTAATATATACTAATAATTTTATCCTAAGTTAGACGGATGCAATCAATTGCATTTTTGTCACTATTACTTAATTTCAGTCCTGAACTTTAGTATATCCATACTATTACCTTTATTAAGTAATTTATCTGAAAGTTATTTTTCTGGAATTTCATGTTTTGAGTAGTGACGTGTACATGTAGTTCCAGTTTTGAGTAGTGGCGTGTCACTTTTCCTTCCTTTCAGCAAAGGGCAATGACTGATTAAAGATTGTCTCTGTATTCAGACTTGTCTCTTTATTAATACTGTGACCGGACACTTGGCTTCACCGCCAAGAACCCTAATAACCTCTGTATGAACAGCAAAGCATTAACTGCTTAAAAATGAGATCGAGTGTGAGTGCGCCCTCACCACCACATCATTTGCGCTAGCGCTCATCACACGCGATCGCTCGCCCTCGCATTGCTTCTCACTCGCGCTCTCTCGTCCTCACTTGCCTCGCTCGCTCGCACTTACTTGCTCACTCGCTCTCGCCTGTCTCACACTACTGACCCCCTTTTTTACCTCCTATATATACTTGCTAAAGGTGGTAAAAATATATATGTGTATGGTCATGAAGCCATTAACATAAACGACAACAAGCAAGATATGACGCAGTTATCACGCAAATACTCCATCAAAACCAAGCATAAGTGTCATATAAAAGGGATAAGAGTAAAGCAAATCATCCACAAGCAGTAAGCTTATACATAATACAAAACAAGTGATAGGACAAACAGCAACTGGCACTATGGCACAAAAACACTGTAGACACTGTCGACTCTCGATGCTACTAGGAACACTCTAATCTACTGCCTATACAGGTTCTTTTGCAACTCTATGTGCTCAACCTAACAATAATTAAAAGGCAGGAATACTCTCTCCTCTCGGCCGAACTCTCTAATGCGGGCTTCACACCCTCAACGAAAAGCCTGTGGGGAATATCCTCTCAATTGTCTCTCATGGTGTGGTGCTCTCTGGCGGGTTGCCCTAGGACTCACTGCACATCGCTACGTGAACGCGGTATTTTTCTAACAATATTAATGTACTTTCAAATTCTAAAATCACTAGTTTCATGCCTAGCAAATCTATCATTCTACGGTAATCCCTAGAAGATACTCACATTGTCACAGATGCACACTACGCTATATCCCGAAAAATGCAGTGTTACGAGAAATATCTCTCGCGCGGAACTGTCATAAACTCTACGCAACTCTTTGTGCGAAACATGACAAAGATTACTCTTTCCGCCACCTTCGTACCGAGAAATCATAACATCGACTCACAAACAAAAGGAATAATCACAGAGTTACATGTCGCTCACGATACACGCACACAGTATGTATCGCCTTACCTTCACTTGTTATACGCAAGCGCAACACACGTAAAACACGACATATATAATCACAAATGTGAACATAGTGGACACGAATCAAACTCATGCAACCCACGCACAACTGATTCAAACATCCACAGCACAACACACAAGCGGAGAACGACATGGGTCATGCATGCCTTTCTTGTCACACGCCCCATCACATGTCCCCCACTCAATACGCAAGCGTGCGCACACATGGCACAAAACACAACATCAAAGCGCTCATCATTCTCGCTCATGAGACACTAATCCTTTCAGCTTAGCTAGCACCTCACACACTCTTAGCCGCATCAATGCCAAAGTCTCTCAAGCACTCTTCTAGCGACCAATGACTCACTCGCTCTGTGCTAACTTAGCATACTATCTCTGCACTGTCACTCCTCTACCTCATCTCTGTCCTCACTCTCGCCGCCGCCTCATAGCACATACCACATTACATGTCATGCGTTTAGTCAACACGTAGTTCAAACTAAGACAAGTCGTACAAGTCATATAGGCATACAGGATCAAAAGAGAAAATGAAACTCTATCCAAACCTATTCATGCAGTCATACACACAATTTACACGACATTGCGTCAGAACACAGGTAAAACAATCGAAAGAAAGACAACTCTGACCATTTATGACCAAACAATCATAACGATGGACGACATGCATGCTTGGCACAGTTATGTAACTATGACACCACACACCATGCATTCGGCGATAAAACAACACAAAAACAATGACAACATGTAAACACAAAGAAAACAAAAACGCAACGCACGTACAAAGCATCGTAAGTGTCATATATGCAACACAATCAAAATGATAGTAGAGACACTGATCATATATCGCACACATCCGTACAGCACAAAATCACACACCACACTAATACAATTCAGCAGCACTACAACAATAAATTCAATCACAGTCGCTCTTCTCTCTCCTTCGTCAGCTCTACTCACGACCACTCACAGTGTCTTTTCTCTCTATAAGCTAAAAGCTATACTCGTGTCCTGTGCACACAATCACGCTAGCTGCTCGTCATTCATGGTGCATACACTCATTAATCACACGCAGGCTTACTATTTCTCTCATGCTAATCACTCTTGAGCCTCTTACTCACTCTCTCTGGCTCCTCTATCATAGCGTTCGCTCTGCCTGCTGCTCTGCCTGCTCTCTCTCTCTCTCTCTCTCTCTCTCTCTCTCTCTCTCTCTCTCTCTCTCTCTCTCTATGACTCTCACTCTGATCTATGCTGCTTCAATCAACACAACACAACACGATAGTCGCAATATAACACCAAGTAAACAAGCACTAATCATATCATGTAAATCAGGATAAAAACACAAGCATAAAGATTCATACACCTATAGTGTAATCATATTATGATGTTCATCCATCGGCATCACATAAAGATATAATGCAAACGTACGAGGCATAATATATCGACACCAAAAATACATATTGAAACGGTATGTCAACACACAATTGCACTACAAAACAAAATATGCGAGAACTCTTAAACAAAATAGCACCAAGACTAAGCAAAATAGAAAGCAAAATAAATTAGCAAAATGTTATTGAAGATATGCAGACTTAAGAGCCTTTTGAGCCTATGTTCGTCCATACCCTCTAAAACAAAATGCATGATACACTCGCACGCACTATCTAATGCTTAGATTAGTTACTACAGACCTACTCATCTAGCTAGCTTGTCTACTCTCTATCCATCCAAAGAAAGAAAGAAAGAAAGAGAATGAACTATACTAGTGCGGCCAGAAAGGGCACCCACACACCTCGAGTCCTTATTCTGAATGAAAGTATATGTTACTAACATTTTAACTACTCTAACTGGATGCAGTTTAAAGTCTTGCCCAGGACAAACCATGATTGCTAAATAACATAAAGAAAAAGAGAGCTGAAACTGGGAGCTGGAAGCCGGACTGGAAGCTGGAAGCCGGAACTGGAAGCTGGAAGCTGGACTGGAAGCTGGAAGCAGGGACTGCGAGTGAAAGCTGAGCTGGGAGCTGGAAGCTGAAAATGGGAGCTAGAAGCTGGACAGGGAGCTGGAAGCTGGACTGGGAGCTGGTCAGCCCGGGAGGACATCAGTCTGACAAAGAAAACGAGCAAGCTTGTCATAA
The DNA here is from genome assembly GCA_019918135.1 of Paulinella micropora. Lineage (NCBI taxonomy): Eukaryota > Cercozoa > Imbricatea > Euglyphida > Paulinellidae > Paulinella > Paulinella micropora. The sequence goes on along the minus strand of WBZZ01006573.1, from coordinate 618,555 downwards.
TCTCCCCCCCCCCCCCCCCCCGCGCACCCACTCGACGACCAAATGAAGACAAAGACAAAATGCGGATGAAAAGAAAAAAGTGTCTCATGTCTGGGTGTCTCTCTCTCTCTACGTATATGTGTTTTTGGCAATCGAAATGCAAATGCCAAACACATAACAGACACAATGTCATACTCTTACAACACCACAGACAGTACACAAAGGTGTAACAACACATGTACACTACTCTCGACACTTCTCAACACAAGAAATTCTATTGCACTGTCCGCAAAATTCGACGTAAAATACGTTGAAATTTCGCCACACAAACATGTCATCTCTCATGCTATCCTTCAACCATAACAACTTCTTTCGCCCCTCGGCTCTCATCTGTGCCTTAGTCTCTGGGGTCATCCTAATGGGCACTGTAATGAATGGCCTACTCAATGGCTCTTTTCAATTGCTCCTTAGCTCTTTTCGAGAGAACCTACACTAATCACACACGAAGTGAGACACTACTCTACCCCACTGCTCTATCCGTTCTCAATCTCTCATTAAACTGAACTATTCTGTTATTATCTGTCTATCCATTAGACGTAAGAGAAGGGAAAGAAATGTTATTCGATCTAGCTGAATGTACGTATGTGTCTATCTTCCTGTACTTATGACCCCATCGACCTTAACGCTAACTCCTACTGGTGTGAAATGGGATAAAATGTGGGCTTCTTTGCCCTTCTCACGTTCACTTTCGTTGTCAGGCAGCGCTATCTCGATTGAGGTCATGGTAGACAACTCTTAATCAGAGCAATACACTTTTAAATCGAGTGGACTCTCTGCCACTCTGCTCTGATATCTCTGTACTCACCTTTTAGCTAGGTGAGGCTTTTCCTCTTTTCGGGCAAGACTGTTCTGTTCTCAGTTTTTTTTGGAATTGTAAGGTAAGGATCTACTGAGAAAGTCACAGTCTCTGTCTCGTTGTGCGGACTGAACCCCGAGCCAATCAAGGCTTCATAACCTTTAAGCAGTTAATGCTTTGCGGTTCATACAGAGATTATTAGGGTTCTTGGCGGTGAAGCCGAGTGTCCGGTCACAGTATTAATAAGTAATATAGGGGGCCACTTGGGCACAGATGTTCAGTGCAGTTTCATCACACAAACCACACTAAGAGCCTTTATTCATTTTTTAGGCTACCTATTCTCTCTAAGTTCAAAACAAAAATTTCATTAAAATCTCTATTATTACGAATTTCTCTCCTGACTACTTTACACAAAAACAAAAAGTTGACCAACTCCAGAACTTAGAAGGTGTGAAATTGTCCTGAGCCCCTAGGCGTCTGGTGGGAAGTGTTTTTAAGTATTGCCACCACCCTAAGAGCCGTTATTTAGTTTTAAGGCTACCTGTTTATAACTAATACAGACAGTGTTTCGTGAGGTTATAATGGCGATGATGATACCCATTTGAAACAGATACTTAATAAGTCGGCTGTCGGTGGGTCTGTTTGTTAACAGCAACAATTCCAGTTGTCTTCCAATTCGTGCTCTACTTTTTTTTCTTCATTCTTCAGTGAAAGGTCTAAAACTCTATTTTTCAACTCTGGTGTGAGGTCTCCATCTATTTCAATGACTGGCGGTGGTGGGTGTAATCTAGGGGGCATTAGGGGAAACGACTGCTCGTATTTCTGCTAATTGGTTTGCTTGGTCTTGTAATATATTAAGTAAAAGTTTATTTTCTTTTTCTAAATTAATCACCTTTTCCGCCACATCTCGAAAAGCACTGACTAATATTGTAATAAAATTGGTATATGTTATGCCTTCAAGGTTTTCATTTTCGCCTATTTTCATATCAGAATTTGTGACGAACTCGGGAAATATTTTTTTTACTTCATCGGCAATAAAACCGCAATTCTTGCTTTCTTTCTTTTTGTCCGATTTCAAATAATATGAACAACAATTTATTTTCATTAATTTATCACAGCATTCACCACAGTCTAATGTCTGAATATCTGTTTTTAATCTCCTGTCTGATGCGTATGTCCAAGCGCCGTTTGTCGGTATGTAATTGTAATTTCCAGAAGGTTCTCCATTTGTATTTGTGGTGCTCCAAGCATATATATTATATTACCACTAAAACCAAATAAACCGCGGTTATTAGCAATATTAGCAGACCTCATTAAAATCATAGGTTCATTAGGAAATCCTGTTCTTGTTCCTATTTGAACCGAAGTTGAAGAACCAGACGAAGGAACATAAAAACCACTTGAATTTACGTGTGCTCGCGAAGTAGAACCTGTAGTTTGAAAGTATATATCGGCATACTCTTTAATGTACATCGTATTAGCATTTCTTTGACAAAACGCGCCGTGGTTATCGTCAGACCACCTTATACCACACGTGGCTGTCGTGCCGTCTGAAAAGAAAATCTGCGAGCCTGAGTTACTCATTGTGATAGTTTGAGCCGAACTAATAACAGCATTTGCGGTTATTAAACTACTTGCGGGTATTGCTCCTGTTGTTATCACCCCCGCATTGCTTATGTTCATTGTCTCACTAAATGCTATGTTTCCTGCCAGTGCTACTCCCGATTTGTAGTTAAAAGCGAGTTTATCATTAATTTTGTATATTTGAAAGTTTGAGCCTGGGTCGCTTGATTTCCAGCCTGCCCCGTCATAATAACTATCAAAACTTAAAGCAATATTGTCTTGCCTACAGTTTAATTGTTGAAATATGGGATAAACGGATGTATTTACAAATGCTTGCATGTGCCGTCCGTTCATATTATTGTTGGTTCCATATAATTCTAAGCCCCCTGTCGCGCCTGTTCCCTTTGAATTCCTACCTACTATACACGGGACGCCAAGAGAAGTTGCCAATATTCCGCTAAATTCTTTTGTTCCTGACATTGTTTGGTTTCCTGTTAATTTCACATTCTGCCCGTCTAATGTATTTACATAACCTTTTGTCGCCCCGTCTGTTGATGCTGATGGTGTGGCTAAATTTGTTATGCTTTGGCTTTTCATATCAACTCCCGCATTAGCCGTTATCAATCCGCTGGCCGTTAATGTGGTTCCTGTTAATCCCGCACTAGCAGTTATTAAGCCACTTGCTGATATTGCTCCGCTTGTTGTTAATGTGTCGCTCGTCATATTTCTAATCAATGTTATGTCATAATTAAATGTCTCATGATCAAAATACAGACTGACGATACGGACTTGATTTCTAAATGAAGTTCCGCCACTTCCTGCTTTGTTTGCCACGAATATGATATATCTAGCAGAAGCATTTGAAGCGGGTGTATATGTTTTTGTTGTTTGTGAAGCCCAAGCCTCGCCACTCCTGCTGTCCCATAATGTATAAGTAATGTTGTCAGTGCTTACTCCCACATACCAAATGCTCGGTGTCATTTCAATGTAATTGGCAGACGAAGACCTGACATAATATATTTTTTGTCCTGTATATGGCTCCCAAATCTATTTTTATATGTTCGCCAGTGTATGCTGTTCCTGAAAATGTATTTGTGTTTGGTGGAACTCTTGAATAAACTCCTGTCGCATCCTTGTAGTGGAAGTTGCTAGACCAATAATCGTTCTGGTTGGCATTAAAAGCCAGATATGCTGCATCGTATTCAGTAGAAGCAGAAGCAACGAAACCAGCAGAGTTGTTGGTTGTCATATTCTGCGGGCCTGAATACAAAGTAAAAGTTGAAGCACCCATTTTAATATCGCCTGACATCGTCCCACGTCAAAGAAAGGAAAGCCAATGACCCAGTTGAATTTACCCAGTTTGTTCCATTATATGTTAATAATTGGCCGTTTGCGGGTGTTGTTATTATTACATCGCTCAAAGCATCTATTGATTTAGTTCCTAGCCGTGTATCAAAATCTGTATTCGCTCTCCCTGTCGTATAATATAAATTAGCCCCCTCTGCTAAGTTATTAGTTGATTTAGTGCTCATTGTGTATCAAACCTCGCATTGGTATAATAGAGGTTCGTCCCCTTTGCTAAGTTATTAGTTTATTTAGTCGCTAGCCGTGTGTCAAAGTCCGTATTAGCCCTTGCGGTGGTGTAATAAATTAGTGCCTTCTGCTAAGTTATTAGTTGATTTAGTGGCTAATTGTGTATCAAACCTCGCATTCGTATAATAAAGGTTTGTCCCCTCTGCTAAGTTATTAGTTGATTTAGTCGCTAGCCGTGTGTCAAAGTCCGTATTTGCTCTCGCTGTGGTGTAATATAAATTAGTTCCCTCTGCTAAGTTATTAGTTGCTTTTGTTCCTAGCCGTGTGTCAAAGTCTGTATTAGCCCTCGCGATGGTGTAATATAGATTAGTGCCTTCTGCTAAGTTATTAGTTGATTTAGTGCCTAGCCGTGTATCAAAGTCTGTATTAGCCCTCGCGGTGGTGTAATATAAATTAGTCCCCTCTTTTAAGTCCGCGGTAGTTTTAGATGCGAGTCGTGTGTCAAACCTACCATCGGTATAGTATAAATTAGTTCCCTCTTTTAAGTCTGCGGTTGATTTAGCAGAAAATCTTGCGTCAAATCTTGCATTCGTATAATAAAGGTTTGTTCCCTCTGTTAAGTTGGTGGTTGATTTAGATGTGAGCCGTGTGTCAAAAGCATCATCAAATGTCGCGGTGGTTATGATTGAAGAAACCGATATCGTATTTAGTACATTTACTCCTGTTATGTTCAAATATCCGCCCATATTAATATTGCCGAATTCATCAACATTTATCGGAAATGTTTCATTAACCCAGTTTATTGAATTATATGTGAGATAACTATTCATCGCTATTGGTGCGGTTACGACTACATCAGAAAGTGTATCAATTGAACCGAGGGCGGTATATATTCCTCCATTTACCATCTACATCATTGTATGTTAAGTATTGACCGACCACTGGTGCGGATATGTTTGTGTCTATCAAATTGTATAGACTGATTTGGTGCGGATTTGAAGTATTGCTTCTGTGTTGAGTTGAGGCTTTGACTTCGTCGTTGTCCCTCACTCGTTGCTCTGTATAGTATAAATTTTTCTTCTTTGATGTCTGATGTTGATTTGGTAGATAATATTGTGTCAAATCGCGAATCAGTATAGTAGAGGTTCAACAGTTTATTATCTTCTAGCACTCTGTCTGTGTTTAAGCCCACTATGTTAATATTGGTTAGGTCAAGGTTGGCGATTGAAATGCTATCTGTCGCGATTTCAGACAAGAAGAGTAATGATTTATATTGCGACATTGATTATATAAATAAATATTTAATTTTAAAAATACTAAAATATAATAATCTTAGTATAAATGCATTCTCCCGAAGCAAGTCGTAAGAACTGGGGTAAGACTGTGGAAAGTATTAAGAGCAAAAAGCAACATAAGGTTGAAATAGCGAAAGAGAAATTAGCAAAGTGTAGAAAGGCTTATGTAGGCGATGATGAAGAGATGGAGGAAAAGATAAACCGCATGGCCGAAATGGGTGTTGCTAATGATATCATTAATGGAAAAGACCAAGATAATACACCTGAAGAAAGTAGTGAGAGTGATGAAGAATGTGATTTTACCGATATTATCGCAGAAAAAATAGCTAAGACGAAAATAAGAAGAAAGAAAGCGGAAGCAAAGAAGAAAATAAGTAAAAAGTCTGTGCCCGAGCCTGAACCTGATGAGAGCGAAATCGAAAGTGAAGAAAGTGAAGAAGAAGAACTAGTAAAGAAAAATAAGGGTAAAAAGTCAAGCAGTGTTAGTGTAAAAGTGTATAATCAATCTTCTGGTGGTGCTAAGAAAGAAAAAAATAATGATATTGAAAAATGTTTCTTAAAATTTTAATAATATACAATGGATAATAAGCACACAAATCAGCAACAGCAACAAGAAACTCCTGATCAGACAGAGAGGAAAGAAAAACTGGAAGAAACAATTGAAATACGCAAGCAATTAAAGCCCGCTAAGATATGGAACACAATAATTGTCCCCGAGGCTAAACCACTAAGCCAAGTATTTATTGACTTAATGGATATGTGAAAGGTTGCAACAAAGAAAGGTAATGCTAACTACAATTTCGGACTAGTAGCCATTGATGTCTATAGCCGTCGTGGGTGGATTGAACCAATTAAAAATAAAACTACATGTTATGTTTTGGAAGGATTAAAAAAAATATTTAAGGAAGAAGTCCCTAAAAATATTACTTCAGATAACGGCGGTGAGTTTAAGGGGCAAGTGGCTGAATATTTTAGACAAAACAATATTGAGCACAGACCGGTTCAAGTAGGCGATCACAGAACAATGGGAATAATAGATAGATTTATTAGAACAATACGGAATGAATTAAATTTAACATGGGAATTTAATAAAAATGTTTAATGGGTGCCGATTATTGATGAGGTTGTTGATGCTTATAATAAAACATATCATACAACAATAAAAGCAGTTCCTATTAATGTTTATGAAGGAACTGAAAAGAACAATCAGGAAATATACAGAAATCCTTTAATAAATGAATTCCCTAAGGGGACAAGAGTAAGAAAAGAATTGGAAAGAACTATTTAGTAAAATTATATTTAAGGTTAAGGGCCGTAAGGGCTTTAAAGTTATCCTATGAAGAGGACTTAGTAAGGCCTAGTGAATTATTAAAGACTCACGTTGATGAGCAACCGGAAGAAGAAGAACCGGCAGAGCAGTTAGCCGATAAAGTTAAACAAATTACGAAAGAAAAAAAAACAAGTCATTTATTAAAATCACTTGACATTAAACCGGAGAACATAAGAACCAGTCAAAGAATAAAAAAAAAGTTGAAAAGTTAGACCTTGAATAAAAAAATTAATTTACAAAAACTATGTCGGTGTACCAATTTGGCGAAAACACTATTAATTACAAGTTATCACCAAATAGATACGCCAAACAATTGATTTACTTACTCAACCTGATTGGCATTGTAAATAGTTCTTACAGCCTTACCGAAATGGGAAACTATTTCATCCACCTTTGGCCAAGACCTAACCATGATGACTGAATCTGGTTCTCCATCAGCCATCAATACTATCACATAGTTAGAAATTTCAGAGGGAGGAGTACGATATCCCCACACGATAACTGGAATAGAATTGGGTTTTGCTGTAAAAGACCACTATGCTTCCCCAGCCTCCTTGTTTATAACAACATGAACCTCATCAATTCTAATAACCACATTACGACTGCCTACCGGTCTCCCCCCTTTTTTGGCTCCCTTTTTTCTACCACCCCTAGGCATATTCCAATCTGGTGGCTGAATGGCGACATTCTTGACATCTTCTGTAATTCCCTAATCAGACAGACAATGAAAACAAACAACGGAAGAAAAATGATTACCTCCACAGCAGGGTCAGGCTCCTCGCGTTGCTCCTCGGGCTCGTCTTCTAGTGCGTTGTCCGACATCTGCACACACACACACACAAAAACAGCGAGGGTTTGGTCTTTTGTCTTGGCGACTTTTGGCTTTCTGAAAAAGTCTAAGAATGAAAAAGCACGAGGAATAACCTTTTGCTCAATTGTAAAATTTCTGGATTTCGGCTCTTCATTTGAAATGCCAATAAAAAAGGAAAAGCGGGTTTTTTCTCACACCATTCACCTAGAGGCTCAGGACAATTACACACCTTCTAAGTTCTGGAGTTGGACAACTTTTTGCTTTTCAGAATAGCCTTAACCAAACAAAGTGCGAACAACAATGAGTGAGAACGAAGATAGTGATGTAGAGTATGTTGAAAGAGAAACCACCAATTTGTGGTTAGAGAAATTAAGAGATAAGACATACACACAGATAATGAAATATAAGACTAATAGCGAAGTAAAACTTGACACTATACAAAGTAGAAAGGAGCAACAACGACAAGAATTATTGGAATTGGGGAAACAAGAAAAAGCAGAACAAAATAAATTTTTTGCTCTTGAAGAATTACTAAATCAGAAAAAAGAAGCGGAACGAAAGGAGAAAATAGATTTGGTAAAGAGAGAAGAAAAGAGAAAAGAAATGAATAAGAAAAAACAATTACGATTATTTGAGAATTGGTTAAGTGCCGAAAATCAACCAATGGGAGTTGATGATGAAATACGAGCAAGAAAGATGATTGAAGGAGGAAAAACAACATATAATGTAATTGAAGAATATGAGAGATACAAGGGACAAAGAAGTAATTGAAACTTAGTAGTAGTTTTCACTACTAACTCCTTTTGCACATAGGAATATAAACTAGTGTGTATTTAATTCAAAAAATTGGGCGAAAGCCCTCCTCATTTCAAAGAAATTTTATCAACCATACTTGTTTGTGTGGTAGGTGGTTGAGTTGAAGTTGCTTCTGAAGAGGAAGACGAAAAAAGTAAATTTAATGATAATTATTTACAGATAGCTATTTTTCTTTCTTTTGTCTGTCTGTATTTGTTATAAATAGGTAGCCTTAAAATTAAATAACGGCTCTTAGTGTGGTTTGTGTGCTTCAATGCACTGAACATCTGTCCGGAAGTGGCCCCCTATACTACTTTAATAAAGAGACAATCCTTAATCAGTCATTGCCCTTTGCTGGAAGGAAAAGTGACACGTTAATACTCAAAACGACCGTTTGTCTCGCCCGACAAATGTCCCCAAGGCAATGTACACTCCCTCAGACTTCAGAAACAGCCAACGAAAAAGAAAAGTCCCGCCAACAACAGAAAACAGCTCCTCTAACAGTTCCAAAAAACCAAACCATGAACAGCCGTCCGACTCAGACTCTAGTCGTAAACGTACTGTTGATTTGTCAAATCTATCCAACTTGCCCAGTGGCAGCGCAAGACAATGGCATAGGCTAGTTTTTGACGCCGTTTTCGCCAAGTTGAGGGGTTGGGCGCCGTCGGATAAGGGTAGTTGGACTATAAAGCAGCAAGTGTCTGTTCCTTTCAACCTGTCCTCTTTTGCTCGTGCTTTCATACCCCCACCTGCTCTTGCAGATAGCATAGAGATCACTCACAACACACCCCACCGCTTTGGCATCCATATCCTGGATGATCTGCTTTCGGTAACTTGTTGAAAGTAGATGCATCTATGGCATTTAGATGGCATACACAAAATAAAGCTCAACAGTTGAGGTTTGGTGAGGGGAAGAGAAAGATGAAAAAAAGAGAGATAAAAACATGGGAGACACAGCACCCAGGACAGACAGCACCCACAGACACTATCACAAAACATGGAGTCAAACTTGTTCTGACACAACACAAAGACATATGCATAGACAGACCGATAGAAACAGCAGAAGACATCGCACAAGACCAACCAGAGGGGGCACAACACACACACTACATTGTGACCGTAGAGGCAGATGCGGGGTGGAGGGTAGCAAAGTATGGGGGAGAGCATAGCAAACCAGAGAAACAGGCAGACAAAGTCATGGTAGTTTGGGAGGGGGCAGTAGGGAGAGAGCTCACACCAGATTCCACATTCATGCCTGCCCGCCTTGTGAATGTTCATGAAGATGAGCCTGACAAGGCTCCCAAGTGGGCATGGAAACATGCCCCTTGGGAGTCCGATGAAGAAGAAGAGAAGGAAGCTTTCTCTCTTCATCGTCATCGGATCCTCCTCCCTTTTTCTATGCAGATTACACATGCAAAGAAAAAGGGGGGAGGCTGGTCAAGGCGAGAGGTGAGAACTTTACCACAGACAGTGAGAGAGTTTGTGAGGGCGTATGAGAGAGAGACAAGGGGAGCAAATTCACACACACAACATGCATACTAAGCATAACTGCATCGAAAATGTGGTTTCAGGGGGAAGAGGCAGCAGAAGAACAAGACTCAAGCGATGACGACGAGCCACTTGTGGCTCCTCGTCTTCGTGCTGAATCCACTTCTTCTTCTTCTTCTTCTTTCTTCTTCTCTTCTTCTTCTTCTTCTTCTTCTTTCTTCTTCTTCTTTCTTCTTCTTCTTCTTCTTCCTCTTCTTCTTCTTCTTCTTCTTCTTCTTCTTCTTCTTCTTCTTCTTCTTCTTCTTCAAATATGAACTTTCTACTGCAAGCACAACAGGAGGCTGAAGATGCCAAGTCAGCCAGACTTAGCAGAAACTTCTTCTTCTTCTTCTTCTTCTTCTTCTTCTTCTTCTTCTTCTTCTTTTCTTTTCTTTTCTTCTTCTCTTCTTCTCTCTTCTTCTCTCTTCTTCTTCTTCTTCTTCTTCTTCTCTCCTTCTCTTTTCTTCTCTTCTTCTTCTTCTTCTTCTTCTTCTTCTTCTTTTTCTTTCTTCTTCTTCTTCTTCTTCTTCTTCTTCTTTCTTCTTCTTCTTCTTCTTCTGCTGCTGCTGCTGCTGCTGCTGCACAGCCTGCCTCACCACATCCCCCTCCTTCCCCTGCCAGCCTCTGCTCCACCCACCCCACTCCCCCCCACCTGCAAGCCCACACTCACCCCTCCCCCCACCGAACCCAACTCACCCCAACCACCTAATCACAATAAAGAGTGGTTGTCTCCTCTTGCAGTGACACGCTCACCCAGCCCTGTAACACCCCCTGCTCCTTCCAGTCCTACTGATAACCATTCAGACGTCGACTCAGACTAGGAATAGTAAGAAAAAAAATATAGTATTAATATTATTAAAAAAATCATAGTATTAATATTAATAACTAATACTGCACGGCCGGACGATATTAATAGCAAATATTAATGTATTAATGTAATTCAGAAGGAGAGCACATGAATTTAATGATTTAACTGCTCTACGATTGTTTCCGGACGCTGCACTACAAAGTCCCACGTCTCGCCTGGCTCCCGGCGGTCGTTGGTGCAAGTTTCGCATGTGACTCAGCATGCGGCCTTCTTGAACAAAAGCCTAGGCCTTGCCGCACCACGAGCACGCAAAAGTTCTTTTCCCGCACCACCACTCCCTGTTCTACAAGCAGGCGGGCGATGCACTGCTTAGTCATCATCTCCATTAAATACTGACTACGTCTGCTGTTGGCGCGGAAAAAGTTTTGGCCGTTGTGATTGTTATTTTGTTCCAACGCCACTTCACGTCTCGACGCCCACCCCCGATGTTGGGGTCTACCTCGAACAGGCTGTCGGGTTTTGGAGTCACGAACTATAGCCTCTGGGTGATGGGCTTTATTGTCCTTTCCTCGCACGTACCACTCCCCCGACTCCATCTTGGGGTGAAGGGGCTGGCCACTAGTCTCTGTGAGAAGGCGGAAAATCAGGACAGTATATTCTGAATTAATAACTCTATGGGAAATACGGTTCGTGACCTTACCGTCATCCATGATGTGCAGTTCCAGCGGGGGCTGCACGTCAACCACTGCATTGACGAAGTGATACTACTAACACAGCAAATATTTCAGCAACATGGATTGCGGCACGGATAGCTAGCACCTATCGCTGCCAACAAGCTAACGCAAATCTTTCTGACCCTCAGGTGCAAGATATGGAAAGCCCTGATCTATGTCCGTACATAATAAAACCCGCTCTGTTCATGAATTCAAAAGTCCGCCTATGTCCCTGTGGGCGCCTACACTCATCTGCAATGCAAACATTCCTGACTTGAGTATTATTGCGTATGTATTCTAGAACAACGACTTTCTCGCTAGCTGTCCACCCTGTCTAGAACAAGTAAATGGTACTGGTGACCAATCCGTGCCAACGATAACATAGGAAATACCGTTTCAGCCCGGCAAGGTCCTGCACTTGCGTGTTCCATAGAATTTGAGGATCTGATTGTGTCGGGAAGGCACGGCGGAAGGACAAGGCAAGGGGATGGTACGACAGCAACATGGTCATACCGTTGTACGTGTATGGCAGATCGCCATAGAAGGGGGGGAGGAGATAGTTCAAAATTCAAATTCACATTTGAACTTGAAATCTCCAAACTCAAATTTGTATTTTGTATGCAGTCGACGTACAACGGGAATGAAGGGGCAGAGCCCAACGGTCACTCGGGTTCTACTTAGCTCTTTTCCTCTTGGGAAGAACAGAGCTCGGTAGAGTCGGAACGATAAGGATTGGACAAGACTACGGCTCATGGGCTGCTAGTGTTTTCTCACTGATGACGTGACTCCTCAGGAACCGGACATCCATGAGGAAACGGATCCGGAGAGTAAGCTCTCAACCGACGATGCTTACCAATCTACCCCTATTAACTACGGTTCCCGTATCAGACGGGGAGGGGGGATTGTAGGCGCAGATAGGTAAATATGCGACCTTTTCAAGTTCTTATACCCCTATACACAGTGATGTATAATAGATGAGCTATATCTCGTCAAGATATGGTTATATTCGTTTTTATTCAGTATATACTTTTGAGCAGGTTGATTCCCGAAAACGATAATATTAAGACAAGTAACAGGTAGTACTTTTTACGCCGGATATTCATATTATCGTTACTACGGGGGCTGACATTGGAAATTGCTTTCTGTTTCAAGTCATTTTTGTTGCTTGGCTCTGACAGTCTCCTACATTTTCCTCAATACCAGGCTGCCGGCCCCCGGGTTTCCTCTTTCAAAGTTGTATTGTAGAGGAGGAAGATTTGGTTATTTTCAGAGTGCTTGGTATTGGATGGATAAATCATTTTGACTCCGGTTCAGTTGCATTAAAGAGTCAGAGGCTTTTGAATATAACAGACAAACTTCAACACTGTATTAATATATTACAGTGCTTCACGAATTTCAGTTCTTGACTCGAAAGTTCACCCCAAGCCTGGCGGCTTCTTTTCTGCAACCCGCATTCCGGCACATATTCATGTACACACATATCATGAGAGTGTATAGAACCAGTTCATCCGCCAGCAGCCTCAGCTCTATGTTTTTATTGCCTTGCTGGCTTTCTCCTACCACCTCTGACTATATTTTTTCTGTTACTTAGACCCAGCTGCCCCGTGCGTTTCGGAACAGAGTTATATATTTTACCTATCCTCAGGCTCTCCACTGGTTGGACACATTCGTCTGGATTCTGTGCCGCTAACTGATTCTATCCATCTCCTTACGAGGGCATGCACTTTCTCTCCTCCAGTCTTGTTCAAACTTGTGTGACTCATCACCTTTTTTTTTTTTTTTTTTTTTTTTTTTTTTTTTTTTTATTATTTATCATAAGTTTATTAATTTTTTTCAAACCGGTTTTTCGCTTTTTTCAAATGCACAGTGTTCACCACAGATTTCACCGTGCCATATATTGATATCATCGGAGCCATCATGGTAGGCTTCCGACAAACTTGAATTGATTTACTTTTTATATACTAAGACGACAAACTCATGGAAACATTACCGGTAATATTATTTTGAGTTGATGCAGGCAGCAGAATTTGAATAATCTTTCAACAGTCAACAACCGAGTCAAAACTTTGTCCGCGGCCTGGCTGTAGCGGCACAGTAGCCAGCTCATGCCACCGCTGGTGTTCACAATATAACATTTGATATTACTGAAGAAATTAATCTGGGAATATAGTCCAACTTGAAACTGAGGCTACTCCTGCGTTTTTTTCAACCAATACTAGCTACGAGACTGATGCAGAGCACACCGTTGGAAAGCTTTTGTCCGTAGCTTTCAAATGATGGCTTCAGCATGGCAAGAGCACTAAGTGACATCGATGGAGAAGGTTGAGTTCAAAGTTGGCTCACTT
>WBZZ01006573.1:580000-590000 GCA_019918135.1 Paulinella micropora | reverse complement strand
GCTGGCGCCAAAATCTGACGATTGAGTTTCTGCAAACTCTGGACCGTTTCCACACCATCTTTGAAGAGCAGTCTGTGCAGCAGGATTTGGTGTGGTCGGACCCGGACCCGAACATGGGCCGACACGCCAGCCGGCGCGGCGCGGGCGTGCAGTTCGGGGCCGATGTCGTCAACGAATTCCTCACCACCAATTCGCTGTACATGGTGGTGAGGTCCCATGAGTGTGTCGACCGCGGCTATGAAGTTTGGTTCCAATCTAAACTCTTCACCATCTTCTCCGCCTCCAACTACTGTGGCAATACAGGTAACTACGGGTCTTTCATGACCATCGAGGGGGCCTCGGGTCGCAAACGTATCCATCAATTTGCGGCCGTGCCGGAGGTGAGGGAGAAGATCAACACCCATGTGGAGCATTTGAAGCACATGGTGTTGGGCAAGCTGATCCGCCGCATTTCCTTGAACGTGGACAATCTGCAAGCGTACTGGCGCACCGTGGAAGTCAGTCCAGGCATGATCTCCAGGATGCAGTGGAGTTATGGGCTAAACCGTGAACTGGACCTGTTTGGTGTACCGTTTTTGCAGTTCACACGTGAACTCGGCATCAAGCACCTCAAGGTCGGCACGAATGTCGAGTATGAAACTTGGTTGGATAAGTACAAACCAGTTCATCGCAAAGGGGAGGGATCCTTGAGCAGCTACCTCTCATCAGAAGATGAAGGTACTAACGCTTCTCAACATACTTATGGTGTGCTTTTGATGATGTGTTATTGATTTGAATTTTTGGCACTTGTCTGATAGAGAGCAAGGATGAAATGCAGCTGGAGATGGCGGATATGAAAGAAGACGTCAAGCACGGCCATACGCATGCGAACACTCCCTATGTGAGAGATCAGAACGGCAGCAAGGATTTGTGGAAGAACAGTGAGCCAGCTGCTCCCCCAGTCAAGCAGGAGTCTCTGTCCGATGCGCTAGGCCGACTGCTCTTCTCCCAACAATTCCAACTCGAGTCGCTCTTCCGACACTTCGACACCGACAAAGATGGTCGCCACACACAGCTGTTGTTCTCCTGTTTGAGGTTGCTTGTATGTATGTATGTATGTATGTATGTATGTATGTATGTGTGTATGTGTGTGTGTGTTGTTCAGGTGTGATCGACACGAAGGAGTTCACGGACGGAGTACACGCTCTCATGAAGCTGATCGGGCGAACGTACACTAAAGAGGAGGTGGACAGCCTTATGCGAAAAGTGGATGAGGATAACAGCGGGTCCGCCTTTATTGTTATTTATTTATTTATTTATTTATTTATTTATTTATTTATTTATTTATTTATTTATGTATTTATTTATTTATTTATTTGTGGCTTCGCTGTTCATAATTTTTTCTAGTTGATCACAATCTTTTTCTTGATTTCTTTCTCTTCCTTTCGTTTTCCCTTCGTGCTGGCTTTCTTTGCTGGTTCTTGGTTTTCTTTCTGTCCTTTCTCTTGTCTTTTTTTTTTTTTTTTTTTTTTCTGCTCTTTCTCTCTATATTATATATACATATATATATATGTATGTATATATACATTCTCTCTCTCTATATATATGTATGTAACGCTCCTTACCCCTGCCCCCCCCCCCCCCCCCCTCACACGCACACGCGCACACACACACCACCCTTTTTGTTGTTGTTCAGAACCATTGATTTTCATGAGTTCCTTCGTGCCTTCGGTCCTACTCTGACCCATCTTGCCTTCACCCCCCCCCCCCCCCCCCCCCCCACCCCTTCCCTCTTCCCCTCTACCTTTCTTTTCGAGCCCAAGCACTTGTTGTGTGTGAAGAATATGTTCTCGAAATCAGTCTTTTTAGAATTCCGTGCTTGTGAAACGTGAAGTAGAGAGTCGACGTCGCATGTTAGCTATTATGAAACTTGCGCGCTTGTTTCTTAGGCCCCGCTGACCCTGCGCTAGCATCCACCATGCAGTCTGTTTACAGCAACGGAAATGCCAAGAAATTGTCCTCCCCAACCACCACCAAGCTCAAGCTTCTTCCTTTGAATGGAGCTGAGTCCAAAACGCCCCAGAAAGTCGAGGAAGAGTCGGAAGAAAAAGTTAGCAAGAAAGGCTCAAGCAAAAACGTGTTGCGAGCCCAGGACTTCGTCACTCACGAGTCTACGGAAGCAGGCAGTGGGACGCCAAAGAAAAAGTCACCTGCCCAGCAAACGCGCGAGCGAGCTGAGACTTCAGAATCGGAAAAGATGCTATACAGAACACGCAAGCGAGCTGCCTCAGCAGGCTCAGGCTACCTATAGGAGAGCGCCTTGCCATGCACTATGTCAAGGCAGGCAGGCTGCTGTCATATGATTACATCTCTGCATATAAGAATGAGAATCGTTGGAAAGTAGGAAAAGAGTATCGCTTTGCGAGCTGACTCAAATTCAAATTTATTATTCGAATCTCAGGATGCTGTTAAGTATACCTGAGCTTGTGTCTGAATGAATCACGTAGTCAGTAGTGATTCAGTAGCATCAGTGTCATTTTTGAAAATGATTCTAAACAACTGCAGTCATTGTTAACGTTTATTATCAGAGTTTTATTAGTGTTAGACTACTGTTATTAATAAAGCAATCTATGATAGCTACTACACTCTCAACACACTACAACAACTTTAATGAGAAAAGGCGCCAACAGACGCGCCACGTAACTTGACTAGCCGGATCATAAGTAATGGCTCTACGACACCGCTACTCCGATACGGCCGGTCCATAACTATTAATTAATTATTAGTTCCGAACTCCCCCTGGAACAAAGTAAATTAATATTAAGTTACTGCCGTTCCTAATTAAGTTACGTCTCCTACTACTATTTTGTGAAACATTAGAAAACACACTTGAACTCAAAACATATTCTCTTACCCTCACTCTCTCCGAGAAATAATGTTGGGGTTGGCTACCCTCCTATCTACAGCGAGTACCTATCGTCTGGAGTACATACAAGGCAGCGGGCCTGTGGTATATTCGGGCCTACCCAACTTCCGAGAAGAGGATTAACTCCCTACTCTCCCTATCTCGCAAATGAGTAAGAGAAACATGTGAAAGCCACATACATATGTATCATATATTAGAATACAGGGATATGAGTGATAATAACTTCAAAAAGAAGTAATAACATAAATGTGTGATAAATATATGAAAATATATATGTGTATATATGATATATATTCACATATGATCATAACACTGGCATGAAAACTAAAATTTGGAAGCGCTTCCCGTAAGGGGATATATAAAAACGACAAAAGTAATATAATATGTGCGGGGACAAAGACACAATATCTGTAATTATTGGCGTGTCTGGTACATCCGACTGGTTTTGAATACAATATACAGTAGCTAGTAAGTCAGAGGGTCAGGCTGTCAACTTCTGAGACAGCTGGTCACCTCTTGCCTTTAATGAATAAAACGAAAACTTGAAAATCTAACTGCTCATTTTTTATATTTAGTACTTGAAATTGTCTCGGCCTGATTGCTATAATTTTGTTGTTAACCTGACCGATAGTATTTATTTTTGACATTGATTACTTGTGGAAAGTCAAGTGTATTTATCTTGTACAAGCAAATAATGTTAACTTTAATAATATAAACTGACAATGTTAACTTTAATAATATAAACTGACATGTGGACCTGTGAGCTAGTAGAATAAAAGGAGGCAGGGTTACTGCCATAGTAGCCTTTTAAAAGTGCCCACTGGTTCCAAGCTGTTCGAGTTAGACTGTGTCAAAAGATGATGAAAGTGACTGAAAACTGTGTTTTCTCGGTGACAGAACTTTTGGTAAATCGTAGCCCATGTTTGGGGAGAACTTGATGATAGTTGCCTTAACGATTTTTTGAAAATAGATTTCGGATATCTGCATTCGAAAAGAAGTTGATATACTGCTTCCTCCAACACCTCATTATTGGTTGATTGATTTCGGTACATCCCAAGCATCCCTTTGATAGTCGCCGTTCTCACTCTATTGTCAGTGTACGACGATAATGGTGGGAGGCGTGGATATGGTGTTGTACCATTACTAATCAAGAATTTCCAATTTTTGAAATGCGGGCGAGAATGAAAGCCAAAATATAACTTCTTACCAATTCTTAAGTCACTCCCAGCAAAAACAAGTTTGTAAAATCGTTCGTCAACATCTACTTCTTGTTCTTCAAGCTCTAGACCACCCGTGTATACCGGCGGGTTGCGCGTGCTTATATTCTAGATGCCTGAGTGACTGTATGTGGGGTGTCAGACGTTCTAAAAATGTTTGGTCGTCTGATGGAGTCACAAGAAGAAAAAGTAGATCGTCAACCTGTCGAATGCCGTATACAAATTCAGATAGATTTTGTCTACGTAGTACAGTAGGAAATCTAAACTCATCAAAAATACATTTTATTTGGGCCAATGGGGAAAAAGATAGCTTCCGATCGGGCAACCTTTAACTTGCTGAAAGCAAGCGTTCCCCATCATGAAGTAAGTATTGTTCAGATCCATCTCGACTATGTCGAGTAAGTCCTGAAAACTGAAGACGACATAGTCGTCTCGTGAGGCACTATGGTGCCAACCTACATCATGTTTCATCCTTCCATTCATATCAAGTCGCAAACGTTTTTGACACTTGTATTTTTTCCTCTCTAAGCTTTCCTGTTTTTCCAGTGGCTTCATAATGACGTAAAACCATGAAAAGCCAGTGGATAGAGATGATGATCTCTTGTTATCTAGCCAAGTGAATATTTGTTTCACATCAAATGACAAAGCTTGAACATTTAATTCGACGTTCAAATTCTTTTCTAATTTCTGAAACAAAGTCTGGGCTTTTTTCATTTTTCCTTTGAGATCTGAAAGTTTATTGAGATTGAAGTTTGGCACGTATTTTGTGATTTGCATAACGAGAAAGTTCAAGGCTTTGGCCGCGTATTTTAATGTCTTTCGACCTTGTGAGCGACACTGAATACAAATTAATCGTGTTTTGTTTTCCGGATGTTTGTCCTTTGGAGATGTCATAACTTTGTTGACCTCCCCTTTCTTATTCAACGGAGCAAAACGACCGAGATTTCTTTTATTGTATTCGTGTCTGTACTTGCGTAAAATCTGTTGTTCTGTCATGCTAACTGCTTTGAAACACGGGGATTCTACCACTTCTTGTTTCAACCTTTGCCATAGCATAACAGGGCATTCTACCCACAACTGGTTTTTGTTTTTGTCGAGGTCCTTTACAACCAGTTTGTTCTTTTCGATGTAATTTTGCACTGATTGTAAAGTATTCCAACTTATTCTTTGGTTTTTATTTGCAGTATGCTTTCCGAAATTTTGCTGGTTTTATCCCATAAATTTTGCAAATTTCGTAAAATGATGTTGCCTGCCGCTTTTGTTGTTCCCATGGATTGCAGTATAGTGAACAATGCATGTTTTTCTGTCTGAATCTTTGCATCTTGTTGCTGATTTATGTCAGTCAATTTGGAACGGTCGGTCCGATTATCAGCCTGACTTGGCCTTTTACCAAAAATGATGTCACGGATTTGGGCAACATACTTTTTGACACCGATCCAGAATTCTTTTTGCGCATTGTCACAGTCGAGAGAGGGAATTGCGGATGCATGTAGTTTCCTCCTATTCCCATCTCTCCTTCCATGTCTTTCAGTCTCGAACTGAACTGCTTTACATTTTTGCAAAGTGGGAGCATTTAGGTTGTTCGAAAAACTGAAAGTCAAAACCGTCAATCCACATGTGAATGTTTATCAAAGCCTTCGCAATAGATGGTGAGTTCTTTTGTACTATCTTTGCAAGTGATAGTACAGACATCCGTGTTTGTTGTGGCATGGTGACGTGTTGCAGAATGATTGCTGGTATTGCTTTGAGCTCCTTTCTGGGTAGGTGTTCTATGAACAGCATTTTCATAGTATAGTTAGAGCTCTTGAGGATCTCTGGGTAACGTAGAAGTCCAGATCTGACAATAGACGCAATTCGTTCTTTGATTTTCCAGTGAGGCATTTGTTGAGTCTGTGCCCATACGTGTATTGCCTGCTATTTGGTTGCTTTCTTCACATGCTTTTGGATGATACCATAGCTTTTCGACATTGACTGCCTTGTCAAGAACTGCTCCTCTTGAGTCAATTCGCAAGGCCAATGGTTGTCTATTTAATAATAATACCTCTTTGGCTAGAGAGGAGGATAAACGACAATATGCCCCAGTCCAAGTTAGAGACGAGTGTGACTGTCGTTGTGTTTGTTGTGCTCGTTCATTTGGCCTATATAGTTTTGTGTTGCGGTGCACCCTGTTCATATAGTCAGAATCTGTTTTATCTCCTCCTTTTCCATATCTTGTCACCATGATCTTGTCATTATTGTCATATTGATCAAGAAGGGAGGTCAAAGAGGGAGAGAAGTGTTGAGTGATACCGTTACACCCCACCCATAAAGTTAGATTGGCAATACGATTGTGCAATCCATTGAGCATCCAGCATAACTTTGAGCAAAATTGAGCAGCCTTGCGCCCGCACACACATGGTTTTGCTTTTTTGCGTTCTCGTATTGGGAGAGACTGCGAAGTGTGTGGCTTGTATGTCTTCTTTGCTTTGAAGTGTTGCATGTAAGCTGGTCGTTTTTTATTCATTTTTGGCGTTAGCCATTGAATGAAGGACTTTTCTGTTTGCACTCGAATTGACTTTGAATGGAGCTTCTCACCTTTTGTTTTGTAAGGTAGTTTGCCCAGGTTCAATATGGGTACTGAAATAAAATGTTCATAGCCAAACTGACCGGCCATTCTTGACAGTTGCTGGTCTGAGTGAGAGCTGGATTTAGAATGTTTCCATGCTCGCATTTGTCTGAATCCCTGTTTCATTCTAGACAAGAAGTTTGACGTCTCACCCACGTAATCTAAACATGTCAGTGGTGAGTAAATGTAGTAGACAACCGAAACGTTTGCTCCATGATTATTACCGGTTGATCAAGAAAATCGAAAGCATGTAAGCTGTCGACGTTCGGAATAGAATTAATCATCGTCAGCTTAGCTTTTATCCATTTCGAATCCGTCACCGGTATGGATGCCATTGACAGAAAGTGTTGTACCATCATAGACAACCGGAATACTTTCCATACTATTCTGCCGTGCGAAGTTGTTGCCAGCGATTTGATTCTAAGAATGATAATATTATTTACCAGAGATTTGCTAGAGGTGCAAACGCTATCGCTACATCGTTTGTCATTTTTTCCACTAGTGCTTGTACTGGAGTTAAGGTCTTCTTGAGAGGGGTAGGCAAGTCTTGGGTAGATTCTTCGCACTCGCCTGCACAGTGCATAAAGTCTAGTAACGCACTGCGTCAAGTCTCCCCCGTCTCCCTAAGTGTTTTTCTTTGCCGCGGCTCTGGATTTTGCCGCTTCAGATGGTGAGGATGTGACAGTAGTTGGAGTCGTGCTACCTGCCTTAGCTTTTTTCGCTGATTGTGGCGGAGACAGCTCTGCTGTTGATTTTCGTTTCTTTCCAACTCCTGTTTTGTTCGGAGTAGAAGATGCAGTCGCAGATGTCTCCGACTCTGGCTCCGACGTCGACGCAGACTCAGACGAGTTATCGCTATCGTTAACTTTGGTTTGTTTGCGACCCAGCTGTTCCGAGATCGGTGAAGTCATCGTGTCTTTGACTGACTTTTTCTCTTCAAGCAGAGCAATGCTTGCTTGTAACTCATCCATCTTTAAGTTAGCGATTGCCAGTTCGATGAACTTGGCTCCGTCGATCTCCTTTTCTTCTTCGGGAGCTACTGAGATTGGAACCTGACGATAATCTGGTAGCACCATGTCGAAGTTTCGAAGAAAGTCTTAGTCTTGTCGAGAATGGTGCGGAAAGCTAAGCGAATCCGGTCGTTCATTGCTTCAGTGTCCAAACCTAGTTTGGCCAACACGGCGTTGCTCTCCGAATCCCCTCTGGAATAGGGATTTGGGAACTCTTGGTTTGAGATCAACTCTTCGATGTAATCGAGAACAAGAGAAGAGACCCCTTGGATTGGAAATTTCGAGCCTGCCTCTTCAAGGAAATCCTGGTTTGTGAGCTCGATGCCATCCGTCACCGCCTGCTTAGTCATTTCTACGAAGCGACTAAAGCAATAGACCACTGGTGTAATCGCATAGCGGACCTTCCCAAAAAGGTTGGCATAATTGTAACCTTTCGGCAACTGTTGAAGCAATTTGGCCAGTTTTGGGTCCACCAGACCATTGCGTAAACGAGACGATCCACCCTACCGCCAGCTAGCGAGAACAAACCGCTGCTTGTTCGCTTTTCCCACTTCTGCGGAATGACATTCATCTCTTTGACGTAATTGACATTTGTGTGAACCTTCCAAAACACAAGGTAGTAGTATTGAAGTCATCTAACTCCCCTTGAAAGTTCGGATGCAGAGCAGATGATTTTTTGGCTCCTTGTCGGTTGTAGTTGCTTTGGAATCCTCCCATGTTTTGTTTCTTATTTGATTGCTTTTTTGGAGACGGGATCTTTAGCCCACTTAGCAAGTCTGTCATCTTGCTTGCGGCTCCCTCGGTTGCGTCTCCTTGTTTTTGTTGCTTTTCTCCTTTTCGAGCAATTTGTTTTGTTCTAGCTCCAGGCTTTGTGGGACTCTTGGAGCTCATAGCTGTAACACGCTGAGAAGCGACAAACAGCTGAATATGACTTGCATACAATATACAGTAGCTAGTAAGTCAGAGGGTCAGGCTGTCAACTTAGACAGCTGGTCGCCTCTTGCCTTTTAATGAATAAAACGAAAATTTGAAAGTCTAACTGCTCATTTTTTATATTTAGCACTTGAAATGGTCTCGGCCTGATTGTTATAATTTTGTTGTTGACCTGACCGATAGTACTTATTTTTGATATTGATTACTGCTGACGACATTCAAGAGAAAAAAATCACGGCTTTTTAGATTTTGATTGGAATTTCGATTTTGTGTCATTTTTTCGATTTTGTGTGAAAATTCAAAAGACTCGATTTAACGGTAATATTTTGAAAAAATTTTCTTTTTTTGCGGAGCATATAGCAGTTAATTTGAGAAATTTAAATTTTTTGTCACAAAATCGAAATTCTAACCAAAATCCGAAATCTAACCAAAAATCTGAAATTTAACAATTTTTTACGTCTTGAATGTCGGCAGCAATACTTATGGAAAGTCAAGAGTATTTATCTTCTACATGTCAGTTTATATTATTAAAGTTAAAATTATTTGCTTGTACACCGGTGAGCTAGTAGAATAAAAGGAGGCAGGGTTACTGCCATAGTAGCATTCTGTCTGACATATACATCCGTTGTTCCACATTCCCATGTGGCACGTTCACCGACCAGTCGGACTCCATGTTAGCATCTTATAGGTTTATATGTATATATATATATATAGATATATATATAGTGTGATTAGAAACAATTCTCGATATAGTCAATACGAACTCAGAGGTAGCACGTATTCCCTGGCGAGCTTGCACCAGCCGCGCCACGGGAACACGCACATACTTAGTAATTATTATATATTGCTAATTTGTTGGGGCTAGAATCGTTCTTCCCCGCCACCAATCCAGCTTCGCGGGCGCTTCTCTTCCTCCCCCTAGACTAAGCGGAGTTATGATAAGGACATAACTGAGGAGGAAGGTCTAATTAATTGTCCAACGGCCAGGGGTGTTTTTGAGCGCTACGCCGGTGCTGTGCACTCCCAATATTAAATAACTTCTATCGAGTCATGTTAATAAAACAGTGTCAAGATCAACTTTGTATGCCGGCCGGCGGCGGTGGCCGTTATGTGTTGAAATCAGCGTCGTGCGAGAGCCAAGATTCTAAATTTGTTGAAAAAATTATGGTTGTAATTGATTAATAATAAATACCAACATTTAGTGACTGACTGCGACTACAGTAATCATCAATCCATAAATCGTAACGTTAATGTGCGTTTGCCAATGACTGAGAAAGAATATTTCGAGTTGAGAGTTGAACTTGAAGTTTTGCAACTTGAAAGTAACCAG